>JBBPBX010015883.1:32885-48857 GCA_038048925.1 Garcialebias charrua
ATAATTCTATTTCCCTGGATTGAGGTAGAACGTCCCTTCAAACTAGTTCTGAATTGTGGTTTTACAAACATCTCTGTCCCCTTAAGATTATAACAACTTTGTCTTTTAACAAAATGCATTTGGATATTTAAAGGTAATGCGTTATTCTGAGCCCTATACATAACTGATAAAATATTATAATCTACCAAATCATGGAACTTCAATAACTTCAGTTGATAAAATAATGTACTTGATGGATGACAGTAATGTTTTCTAGTGATAATTCTTACAGCTCTTTTCTGTAATACAAAAATAGGCTTTGTGATTGTTTTACACGCTTTCCCCCAAACATCAATACAATAGATTAAGTGTGGAACAATGATTGTGTTATACAACAAATACAGAGCTTTATCATTCAATAAGTCTCTGACTTTGTACAGTACTGCAATAGATTTAGCTATTTTTATTCTTACAGAATTTATGTGTTGTTTCCATGTCAGTTTGTCATCAATGATAACACCCAAAAACTTCACCTCACTCACTCTACAAATCTCAACACCCTCAATTTTGAATGGAACATCAACAGTTTTATTTTTATTACTGAATATCATGTTTTATATTGATTTAATGATAATTTATTGAGTTTAAACCAAGTTTGTATTTTGACAAATTCTGTCTTTAATTATTATTAAGAATTAAGAAAGATGTAAAATATAACTCAGGCAGTCATACAGATACTGACTTGAAATTGATGCAGTACCTGAGAGTAATCCCCAGTATGTACTGCGTACAATGTTGGTTTGAGTTGTATTTTCCAGCTTGTCCTTTCTTCAGGGGTCACCACAGTGAACTACAGTATCTCGCATGAAGACTTGGTGATTGTTTTTACACGGATGCCCTTCCTGACACAACCACATGGTTGGTCTCCTACATGTTCCTCGCCTGCTCCTTGTAGCTCACGTTCTTTAGCGTCTCCTTTGGCTGCCCCATCAGCTTTGGGCTTTATCATCATTATTATCAGTATTATTATGATTTCAAAGTTCATGTTCAGTACGCAATATTATCATCCATCTAGTGTATTATTTCATAAATTGAAGCTGCTAGGATTTTATGATTTGGTGGAATACAATTTTCTTTACTAATGTTTAAAGCAAAAAATAACACTCTACCTTCAAATATTCAAAAGCTTTTTGTAAAAAGGAAAAGTTGTTATAGTTTAAAGGGAACAAACCACAATATAGAACTATTTTAACGGGTCGTTTTACTTTAATACAGGCAATTGGTATATGGAATGGATTGGAATATGATGTTAAAGTTGCTCAGTCAATGTCTGTATTTAAGAAAATGATTAAGAATAGATTGTTGAAAAGTTATGTGTAAATGTTATATATTTACAATCTCTATAAATCGGTTATATTATTATGAGTTATGAATATGGTTCATGGATAATTTTTTTGCTTGAATTGATTGTTTAAATTGATTTTTTTTTAAAAGGGGCAGATATTATAAGATTGTTTCTTCTTCTGCTTCCTTTCATTTTAAATTTGTTATTTTATTTCTCCATATCAATCTGTAATAATTTTTTTCTTTTGTGTTTTAAAATTTGAAATGAATAAATAAACTAAACTAATCCAGGTAAAAAATCCAATAAAGTTAGGTCCTCTGGACGGTTTCTTTATATTTATTTTTAAAGCATTTTGTCTTTCATCCAAACAACTGTGTGAGTGGTCTACTTATATGACTGAGTTTGTTGTGGCTCCTCTGACTGATGAAATATTTTGGATGAAAGATGAAATGTTCCAACAACAACAACAACAACAAAAAAGTCCAGCTTTGTTGGATTAATTTTATTATTATCATCATCATTATTATTATTTTGTTATTGTTCTGTAATAGAGTCAGTCTGCATCCCTGGTTCTATTTTGCAAAAAACTGACAGTCAAACCTTTTTGGTCAAACCTTGAAAATAACGTTATGAACAAATTGTGCATGTAGTGTCAGAAATTATGTTCAGAGTGTTTGTTGTGAAAGACTTTCAGCTACCACATCAAGTTAATATCTGTAAAAACAGCCAGATATTTTGGGGCAAGGTGAGTTAGCTGTGGCTGCCATCTTGCATCAGATCGACTCTAAAAGATAGTTAGTTGCAGAGAACATGATTATCTCCTGAAAGTTTCAATACAGCTTATCAGACAGAGTCAGAGTTTCATTACTTGTCATTCGCATCTGTGGTGGAATGAAATTGTGTACACAGGGTCCCAGTTACATCCAATAAAAGTATAAAAGAAAAACAGTAATTAGATCTATACGAACTAAGAAAAACTTCAACTAAAAATACACTAAGAACTAAAAGCATAAAAACTATACAGCAGTATGAACATGAGTCAGTGTGAGCAGATGAGCACAAATGAACACAGCAACGTGAAACAGATCAGCAGCAATGTGATGTGATTTTTTTCACAGTGATTATTCTGGTTAGATATTCATGAGTCTAACAGCTTCAGGGTAGAAGCTGTTCCTCAGTCAAGTGGTTCTACACTTAATGCTTCTCAACCTCCTTCCTGAGGGGAGTGGGGCAAAAAGTATGTGTGCTGGGTGAGTGGGGTCCTTCATGATGCAGCTGGCCCTCTTCTTGCATCTGGTGTAGACTAGAGCTGTCATTTCTAACCCGAACCCAAAACCTGACCCGGACCGACCCGGATTAGGGCCGTGGCAGGCCGTTTTAATGTGAGTAATGGGCGGGCCAGACCGGTCTTGATCAGCTGCTATCCAATTATATGATAACATGGCCTGCCATACTTCCACCAGCTGCACGCAGCCATTTCACCGTGACTTGACTGGCCTTGAAAGAGGTAAAATTTCAGTTAAATGTACAGGTAGTCCCCGAATTACGAGCGCTCTGATCTACGAGGTTCCAGACTTACGAGCTGGCGAATTTTTGGAAAAAACGCAAAAAATACTGAGTTTTCATGTGTTTTTTCACCACAGTTAGTTAGATAAACATATGGACACACGTTTCCGATCATTTTTATGCACTCATAAGCAGTTTTTGGATGAAAATAGAGTGTTTGTAGTCGCGCTAGCGAAACCGTTCCAATTTACGAGCGAAATTCCGGATTTACGAGAGACATGGCGGCCGTTCCAAATTACGAGATTTCCGGTTTACGAGCGCCTCGTTGTAACGGATCTCGCTCGTAAATCGGGGACTACCTGTATTGTGACAATAATGCTAAAACATAGACATCTTTAGAAAGAGGAGCCAAGCTTTGATTTTTTTGTACACAGATGCTTCGAATAATTAATATATAAAAGTGTTTTTTAATATGACGTAACTCTGCAGTGCGGGTGGAAAGGAGGGGTCAAACGCTGACGCATTTTTATGATGCAATGTAATGAACGCACATTGTAAATAACAATGGCAGAGAATATAGAAACGGAGGAATTAAATCACTTCTTGGTCTGCTGCCCTCATACATCTCCTCCTACATGTCTTTGCGTGAGTGCAGCTACAGCGTGCGCTCTCAGGACATGATTACCTGCAGTGTTCCGTCAGTGAGGACTGAACTTGGAAAAAGGGCCTTCTCCTACTCTGCTCCTGCTTCATGGAATATCTTACAAAAAGATCTGAAGCTCTCGACCTTGACTTCTCTAAATGGTTTTCAGAATCTGTTGGAATCCTGGCAAAAACCAATGCAGATTTGTTCCTGTCTTTGATTTTATACGTCTACCTTATAATGTTTTGCTAGTTTTTTGATACTTTGTTAAAAAAAAAAAAATCTTTTGTTTTTTTCTCTCTTTTGTTTTCTATTGTTTATTGTTTGTTTGTTTATTGTTTATTGTTTAAGGAAATTCTACCATTGCTG
This sequence comes from Garcialebias charrua, assembly GCA_038048925.1. Lineage (NCBI taxonomy): Eukaryota > Metazoa > Chordata > Actinopteri > Cyprinodontiformes > Rivulidae > Garcialebias > Garcialebias charrua. The sequence goes on from JBBPBX010015883.1 coordinate 36,728, forward strand.
TTCATTGTTCTTTAGTTTTAGCAGGTCGCTTTCGTAAATGAGCCCATGAGGTTCAAAAGATTTACCTGATTAAAGCTGCACTATGTAACTTTGTAGTGCAGTCTGTAACTTTTCTAACAATATATTTTTAACATATTTCTTCACTCTGTCACTATCTACTGACAGACTGATGTTAGACAAAGTAATCTCTGAAAAAAACTATAGTCCCCTTGCTTCTCTATCAGCATTTATAAAAACACTAAAAACACAGAGTGACCCGCCGTTAACCAGCCAATAAAAACAGAGTTTGTAACCAGCCAATAAAAACAGAGCTTGAATTTGAATTTCAGCAGAGCAAGGGGGGCAGAGCCATATATGGCTCTGAGGGGGAGGGATCAGAATGCTTTGCCTGTTGAAAATAATTCCAAGTTCTGTGCTCTACAGAAAGTTACACATAGCACCTTTAAGCAATTTAAGTGAAGATTTGAGCGATTTGTCTTCAGTTTGGGAAGCCGAAGTTAGTTCGAGTGATGAACAAGAAGCAGCTGGTTATAATGTAGGTCTGCAGCCGTATTTATTTGAGCCTTACCCATCGGTCCCTCGTTCTCTGGACTTGTTTTGTCCATTCTTGACGAAGTTTTTCATCTTTTGGGAAAGTGAAAAGGCTCACTTGTTCACTGGCGATATTAGAACACCCAAATGCGACACAACGTACAGTACCGGCATTTTTCAAGTTGTTTAAAAAAATAGGCGATCTTGAACACAATGAAACTGCGTTCTAGCAGCCGCAGACTGAACTTCATGTCCCAACGTCACATGACGTCGCATGCGGAAGTACCCGGATTTCCCGTCACGAAACACGGCGCCAAGTTTAAAATCACTTTGAAACAAATTTTCATTGATTTATCATTTTGCTTGTAAAAACGAACATAGTTGAATGATACAACATATATATGTTGTGCCACTTTATGCATAGTTCCAACATCATTTCACAATACCTTTACGCTTCAGATGGGACTGTACAGGCAGCAATCAATCGCCCAAATGGACGTTCATTCTGCCGTTGCACCAGTGCTTTAAGTGGGCCGGAACTCACCGGAACCCAGTTCCACCACTTCTAAAATTTAACCCTGAGAGTACCGGGACTTTTTTTAAGAGTAAGGTGCGTTCCGGAACTTATTTTCGTCTTCTTCACTTGAAAGACCCATGGCAGACGGCATAATTTCCCCCTGACTGGATTTCAAGACAGAGCAATGCATCTTCTCGACAATAAAACATCTTTGGTGGAGCGCGTCATTTGGCCAATCACAACCTCAGGACAGACGGGGGGAGGAGACAACAGCGAAATCTGTTAAAAAACAAACAAACTCTGCAACGCGACAGAGCGCGAGGGAGGCGGAAGTAGAACAGACAGTGTTTCTTGACGATACGAGAGAACCCAGCTGATGAAAACATGACAGAGTCATAAACTAACTTCACCACGGTGTGTATGAAGGAACAGCTGCAGGCAAGTCTCTACATTAAACCACATCTATCACTAAATCAGAAACAGTAAAAACCCCTCCTAAATTCACTGTTGGTGGTTATTAAAATGTCACCTGTTCATTGGGTAAAGTTAATATTTTTATACATGCAGTTGAGTGTCACCATTGTTTAGTAAAATGGCATGTTGTGTTACAAATAAAACTAAATAAAAATTAACAAAATAAAAGTCAATTGCACCCCTAAAGCCACTGTGATAAGTCAGAGTCAGAGTCAGAGTCAGAGAGAATTTATTGTCATTTGCACCGCATGTAGTACATGTGTTGAAAACGAGATTATGTACACAGGGTCCCAGTTACATCCAACAACAAATGCAAGAGAAAAACAATAATAACATCTAGGATTAACTAAGAGAGACATCAGCTAGTAATACACTAAGCCCTAATGTAGTAGAAAAACATCATTATAAACAGCAGCACGAACATGAGCAGATGGTCACAGATGAACGCAGCAACAAGAAACAGATCAGCATCAGCATGATGTGACATTTTGCAGTGTTTATTCTTATTATTTATTTATTCATGAGTCTGACAGCCTCAGGGTAGAAGCTGTTCCTCAGTCTAGTGGTTCTACATTTGATGCTCCTCAACCTCCGTCCCGAGGGGAGTGGTGCAAAGAGTGAGTGTGCTGGGTGAGTGAGGTCTTTCATGATGCAGGTGGCTCTTTTTCTGCATCTGGAGGTGTAAATGTCTGTGATGGTGGGGAGACTGACTCCCACAGACTTCTGTGCAGCCTTCACCACTCTTTGTAGAGCTTTCCTCTCTGCAACTGTGCAGCCTCCATGCCACACGTTGATGCTGGAGCACAGGACGCTCTCCACTGCACACCTGTAGAACGAGGTGAGGACTGAGCTTCTCAGACCGGCTCGTCTCAGCCGTCTGAGGAAGTAGAGTCTCTGATGACCTTTCTTGATCAGGCTGGTGGTGTTATTGCTCCAGCTGAGGTTATCATTCATGTGTACACCCAGGTATTTGTAGCTGGAGACCACCTCCACCGCAGATCCACCTATATACAGTGGGGTGTGGGTGTGTTTGTTCCTTCTGAAGTCCACAATCATCTCCTTCGTCTTCTTCACATTCATGTGAAGGTTATTCTCTTTGCACCAACTCTCCAGATGTTCCACCTCCTGTCTGTAGCTGGATTCATCATTATCTGTGATGCATCCCACCACAGCTGTATCATCTGCAAACTTAACAATATGACAGCCTGGATGTGTGGCTGTACAATCATATGTGAGCAGAGTAAACAGAAGAGGGCTCAGCACACATCCCTGAGGAGAGCCAGTGCTGAGGGTGATGGTGGAGGAGGAGAAGTTGTGGATCTTCACGGACTGTGGTCTGTTTGTTAAGAAGTCTAAGACCCAGTTACAAATAGAGGGGCTTAGTCCAAGTGTGGATAGTTTGTCTATCAGAGTTTGGGGGATCATGGTGTTGAAGGCAGATGTGAAGTCCACAAAGAGCAGACGCACGTATGAGTCCTTCTGATCCAGGTGGGTGAGAGCAGTGTGGACCACGGAGGAGATGGCGTCCTCTGTTGATCGGTTCTCACGGTATGCATATTGATGAGGGTCCTCGCTGATGTTGACGGCTGTCTTGATGTGGGACATGACCAGTTTCTCAAAACATTTAGCGACTATCGGGGTGAGAGCCACCGGTCTATAGTCATTCAGACCAGTCACTGTGGAGCTTTTTGGGACTGGGATGATGGTGGCGGTCTTCAGGCAGGTGGGAACTGACTCCAGTGAAAGTGAGGTGGTGAAGATGTCAGCCAGCACCTCACAGAGCTGGTCCGCACATTCCTTCAGAACTTTCCCTGGGATGTTGTCTGGACCCGTAGCTTTATGAGGGTTGATCCTTCTGAGACTGCCTCTCACTTCTGCTGCGGTCACTTTGAGGTGCTCCTCGTCTGGTGATGAGGTGAGTCTGGTGCTAGTTGGTCTGTTTGGATCATCAAAACGTGCATAAAACTTATTGAGGGCATCAGGCAGGGATGGGTCCCTGGGGCATTGTTTGCTTTTGCCCTTGTAGTCTGTTAAGCATTTGATGCCCTGCCACATGCTCCGTGGATCATGTGAGGTGAACTGTCCCTCGATCCTCTGTGCATACGCGGCTTTGGCCTTCTTTATGCCATCATCCAGTTCTCTCCTGCACTTTCTCAACTCCTCAGTGTCTTTAGACTTGAATGCAGTGTCCCTGGCTGCCAGCAGGGTGCGGACATCCTTATTTAGCCAGGGTTTTTGATTGGGGTAAAATTTAACACACTTTCTTATGGATACATTTTCAGCACATGTACTGATGTAACCCAGGACAGATAAAGTGTCACATTAATTTAATTATAGCCACAGGAGTGAGTTTAAAAACAGGATGATGTCTATACAGGTAGTCCCCGAATTACGAGCGCTCTGATCTACGAGGTTCCAGACTTACGAGCTGGCGAATTTTTGGAAAAAACGCAAAAAATACTGAGTTTTCATGTGTTTTTTCACCACAGTTAGTTAGCTAAGCATATGGACACACGTTTCCGATCATTTTTATGCACTCATAAGCAGTTTTTGGATGAAAATAGAGTGTTTTTAGTCGCGCTAGCGAAACCGTTCCAATTTACGAGCGAAATTTCGGACTTACGAGAGACATGGCAACCGTTCCAAATTACGAGATTTCCGGTTTACGAGCGCCTCGTTGTAACGGATCTCGCTCGTAAATCGGGGACTACCTGTATGATCTAGTTGAATGAGGTGTCTCTAAAATATCCTGATTCATGATCAATAATAATTTAAACAATTTTTTAATCTGTCCACAGGACCTGACTTTATTTTGTTAGATGTCTCTAAAATAGTTATTGAATCAAGTGTTTACATGTAGGTAAACATAGATGTTTAACAACTTGTTAAAATACACCAGAATGCAGGAAATGGCTTCTACTTTATTCAAAATTTCTGGCAAAACATCTTCACCAGCATATTTAAGAAATGAGTTTTTACTTTTAGTAAGTATGTTTTATTTATATAGCACATTTCACAGACATGAGAGTCACATACTGTAGTGCTTTACAAAAGGAAAAATAAAATCTTAAAATCACAGAAGTACTATACAAAAAGGTAAAACATAACAAACTCTAAAATCAATGTACAAAATTAACCAAAAGCCTGTCTGAAGAGATAAGGGAGGGTACCTGCACTTATTTTTTTCCACTTAAAGCACTGCGTTGCACTCATATGACGCGTGCGGCCGACGACCCAAACAGGTGAGATCCCAAAGTGTGTCAGAGCTGTCTGCATGTCTCAGTAATTCTGAAGAAAGCAGTCAGAAACAGGCAGTGCTGGGCAGCGCTAATCCAAAAATTAGTTCTGCTATTTCAAAAGCACTAATTAATTTATTTAGGTCCGCTATTTCAAAAGCACTAATGTCTTGTGAAAATTAGGGGAAGCTAAATTCTAAACCGCTATTTAAATTCAACAATTGATAGCCAGCAAGTTATGCAATATTTGCACTACACTGCCAACTAGCGATGCATGAAGTGTTATACACTTATCCTACCTCTTAACACCGATTCGCTCGGGATGTCATCTCCTACAATACACCTTTCGCTCCAGAAGACGACACAGGTTGTTGAATTCTGGTGATTTTCTTCTGTTGACTGTAAAAGAAAAATGTGGTTAATTTAGTCCAGAAACTGTTTTTTATTTTTTTATTTTTTTACTAACAGAATGTAATCACAGGATGTTCATGTACTAACTATAACCTGTTGGAGTTATTTGAATTAATATTCAATGTTTTATAGACATAAATGTGTCAAGCTAGCTTCTATTTTTTTCTCCCTAGTACTTTGTAACACATATCATCAAATACCTCAAATACCACACCGCTGATATTATCCAAACTAACACAGTGTAATCACAAGATGTTCATGTACTGACTGTAACCTGTTGGAGTTATTTGAATTTATATTCGATTTTTATAATTTATTTTCGTAGTGCACGCACAGGTTTGGAAGAAGTCAAAGCGAACCTACTTTAAATGCAGCAGATTTGACCACTACGTGACATTATTAAAGAGCGGTTCAGCTCAGGAACCCTCGTGCTATAAAGTCAGCTATGAAATATATTTTTATATCCGTTCATTGAGCTACATTGCTCGTGGCGATCCTACTTTTTAAAATCCTGCAGTTTTGAGCAGTACGTGATTTTATTAAGGACACGTTCAGCTGAAGACCCATCTTTGCTATAATTTTAAAAACAAATAATTGTTTTTACCGTGTTTATCATGTAAAGTCCTTCTGTGTTCTCCCTCGCTTCCGTGATAATCTAACAAGCAATAAGGCTGCAGAGAAACACACTGGCTGCTAACTGAGTGGCTGCTAACTTGACCAATCATGTCTTGTCACATGACAGGTATAGCCAATAGGGCCCCTTAGGGCGGGCCCCGCTCTTAAATCAACCAACCGGACGACTGCTCACGGACCACATCCGGCGCTGACAGGATATGGTCTGTTAGCAGTTTAAGAGCCCGTAAATACGTTTTTTCGTTTTTACTGATAGGTAATTAGCGGTACTGCATTTTAAATAAAAATAGCGCAAATCCGCGGATGAATTATAAAAGTTAGTCAATCCGTTGTAACGCTGACAAATTGTTTAGGTCCGCTGTAAGTGGATTAGCGCATTAGCACTCCCCAGTGGTCTGGCGCCCACCTTTGGAAACAGGGTTTAAAGATTACACGGCCATGAAAGTACAAACACCCTCAGCTCCGAATCTTCTGCCTCTTTCATTCAGCTGTGTGTCCCTGACCGTTAATAACTAATTAAAAATGCCAGTTTTTTCTTCTTCCGGGTTCAGACCTGTAATTATTGTTAATTTGTCCGGTCAGTTGGGAATTATTATGACTGCGGGCTGGGGCCGGGTCGGATCCGATTTTTTAGACCTGAATGCTACTCTAGATGACTGTGATGGTGGGGAGACTGACCCCAACAGACTTCTGTGCAGCCTTCACCACTCTCTGAAGAGCTTTTCTTTCTGCAGCTGTGCAGCCTCCATGCCACACGTTGATGCTGGAGCACAGGACACTCTCCACTGCACACCTGTAGAAGGAGGTGAGGACTGAGCTGTCCTGTGGTTCGTGAGATATTCTGCAGGCAGGTTGATTCTACAAAGTTAATGCAAATGTTTGCTTTTCATCTGTGAGTGCTCCGAGTATGACATATTTTGTTTTAAATATACTGTAATTAAGGTCAAGAAGTTCAGGTGAGCTGGAATGATGTAGTTTAGAACTTTTCATTCAACCTTTATTTAAACAGATAAGTCACACTGAGCCTTGAAGACTCATTTACAAGTGAGATCTGTTGGACAGACAATAAAAGTGGTGAAAAATGACCCCAAAAAAATTCCTAATACATTTTTGACCTCTGCTAGAAGGTCAAAAATGTGGTAATGAAAAAAAATCTCGAACACAAGCACATAATGACGCCGACATGACGCAAGGGGGTGGGCGGGGGCACGGGGACTCAAAGGTGGTGAGCAGCTAGCTCACAGAGAGGCACTGCAGAGTTCAGATAAAATCACTCAGTTCATACAGTAGGCCCTCTAGAGATCTGTGCACACTCGGGGTGGGGGGGAAGAGGCCAGAGGTGAATCCAGAGTCCTGAAATGATGACAGAATGTTTATTCAGCTGGGCTCCTCTGAAAAGTCTGATTCCTCAGCAGAAGGTTTGGGAGGATGGAGAGCGTCAAGTTTACAAAACTTCTAGGCGTGTTGAGATAAGACGGCCTGTCAAGGCCAGTCGGGGAGCTGAATGTCAGATAAACACGATTGTTTTGGGAACAGGCAGAACTTAAATGACATCTACCTTCAGTCTGTGTCGGTCCACTCGCTTCAAAAATGTTCAAATTAAAATGACCACACCAACGAAACGTGCCTGATAAAACAACACGTTGGATAAAATCCCCGAGATATGATTCATTCAACCAAAAGTCTGGTTTCTCGAGACATGAACCAAGCCATCATAGACAGGCAGCTGCAGGTCCAGATTTGATGCCGACGACTTCCTTGTGTGTTGATAGACCAGGAACCAGCCAAATCCAAAAAACAGGAACCAGTTATCATAAATCCAATTAAATATGCGTCCTTATAAGATCCACAGATGACAGCAGAGATAGACACACTGTAAAAAAAAAACTGTAGTTTTTACAGGAAAACGCTGGCAGCTGTGGTTACCAGAGTTTTCCTGTAAAAATTACGGGCACAAAGTAATTAAATATACCGAGAAAATATGTAAATTAAATTAGAGTGATTGACACTGTAAATTTACATTATTAGTCTGTTAAGTCAACACAAATTAAATGCACGTCACCCAAGTCGATGAGATAGCTGCACAGGGCAAATCGGCTCGCCTACAGCCTGTCTTCTCATTGAAGAAATGTTGTGTTGAGGGACCAACTGACCAAATTGAAGTCCATAGTTATATTTATGATTCAGAAGATTTTGTAGAAGAGAAGCTCTCAGACAGTTTCACAGACAAGACAAAGCAAAAGCAAACGGAGACCGAGAGGAGACGTCCCCCCTTGAGAAGAGCAAGGGAAAAAAAGTAATAAAAACAATAAAACAATAAAACAGACTATTCTATCAGTTTATTGTTTGCATTTTAAGGAGAAACAATGGAAGAAATATGATGAGTAAAGTAAAAACACTCCATTAAACATAGACTCTGTAAACAGTGACCACCGCCACGTGGAGGCGGGGCGTGCGCTTTTTGGCACACGCGCAACCACTTTCAATACACAACGCACGCTTTGTTGCGTGCTTCTGCGGGAGGGAAAACTGCCGAGCCACGCATCTCCACCAGGAGGAGGAAGAGGAGGAGGAGGGTGGAATAATCGCCTGCAGGAATCTAAAGTCCGCGCGCGCAGCAGAGGAAAAAAAAAAAGCTTGTATAGAAGATCCGTCAGATGAAACACAGCTGAGACATCTGAGGACAAATAAAGACCAGGACGCTGTGGACAAGTTGTGTCTGGGAGGACACGCGCCGGAGATGAACACGAGCGATGCCAAAGAGTACCTGGCGCGCAGGGAGATCCCGCAGCTGTTCGAGGTGAGACATGACCGTCATGTTGGATGTATGATGGGTGTGGGTTGGATGCTCCACAGAGTGGGAGGAAAGGTGAAAAACACGAGGCAGATTTATTATCATTAAAGTATTTAAATAACAAAGAGGTTTTTTTTTTATTGCTGCTTTATTTTATGATCAAAAACAACAGACTGTCTCAATCAAAACGTTTCTCACCCTAAAATAAATTGAGTGACAGTAAGTAACATATTTGAGTCATGAAGTGCTGTGGTTCATTTGAGTTATTTTTAATATAATTCCCAACAACAACCATCTCAGGACATTATAATATAAATCCAGTTCCTTTTCCCATCATGCAACGCAGCTTGTTAAAAGTTGTCTAACATGGTCAGCTGGTGTAAATAGCCCTCTATTGAAAAGCTTAATTTTAACAATAAGAAACTTCTAAGAACAAAAATTATTATTCCGAAATTTAATTTGACCCCATAAGCAGACCCCTTTGTTGTTTTGTTGTATTCTTTTTCTCTTTGTATTGCATTTATTGGTTTATTGTTTCAGACCCTCTGCTATTTGAATTTATTTTTGTATATTTGCTGAGATAGTTGCATTTATATTTACAGTAGTTAAGAAATGTGAGGTCTAGTTTAATAGGATAATACTTGTGCATCTTTTTTGTGTGTGTTTTGATGCTTTTGGTTTGGAAGATCTTTGTAATGTTGTATGGTTGAAATAAAGTTTATAATAAAATTAAATAAAATTAAAAAAAGCTGGTGTGAATAGAATAATAAATGTGAGAAAGTGTTTAGTTTCAAAGTGGTTATTAGTCGTTATCAGCAGTTTTTTTTTTTTTTGTCTTGCCATATTTGTTTGGTTGTTGTTTTGTTGACATGGTCTCCTGCTGATGTTTTACTCTTTTGTTGGTTTTTGTTGGCCAGGTCATACATTTGTTTTTAGCTAACCTATAACTACTTTGCATACTTTGTGTCACTTTATTTTTACTAGTCTGAATCAAAACATTCAGCTCATTTGGCAGATGGCTGCTAGCCTGGTTAAAACCAGACCCTTGTCCTTCACTTCGATTTGAACCAGGGTCTGGGACTTCTCCATTGAAAAACGATTCTTGCTGGAGGCGTGGCCTCTGCCTGAGGAACAAAACCATTGGATCTTAGAAAAATTTTGAACAGGGAAAGCATTCTGCTCCCTCCCCCTCTGTGCTCTGCCGAACTTGACATCTGCTCCGCCTCCTGCTGAATTTTCTCTCGCTGCCTGCATATTCTGTGTTTATAACGTTTGAAAAAAATTAAATAAAACCATGTAGCGCTGGTCCAGAAGACCAGAAAATATGCAGGGACTCGGGCAGCAACGTAAAACCCTATTTTAATTCTCTCGTGACAACCTCAGTCATTTCCTTATTCTTTGCACCGCAGCGGAGAGAGAGGAGGAGGAGGGAGCGATCACTTGACTTTTGGCAAAAAAACAAAATAAAACTCCAGATAAGAGATTAAGAAGGGGAATTTAACACATTTGTGTCAAATATAAAACAGTCCTGCATCGCTTTGCATCGCTTTGAATGAGAACATGCGACTGCTCGCTGGCTGCGCTGGGACAGGTGGGGGCGTGGGTTAGGGGCCAAAAACTCCGCCCCTTCTGTTCTCTGATTGGTCCGGTCAAAAATCTACCGGAGAAATCGTTGTCTATGGGAGAAGTCCCAGACTGTGCAGTGAAGGGAAATGAGAATTGAGCGGAGCTGTGCAGGAAGGCGAGGGCCAGGCTAGATGGCTGCTATATGGATTAAGTTTTTTAAACTTGTGAACTTTATATCACATTTAACTTTACTTCAAACATTATTTCCCCATAAAACCCCACTGAGATCTCCAATTCCTTCAGCAACATAGGCTACTTTTAGCATGTAGCTAGTCTTTTGCTACTTTTATCTTGTATTTTGCTATAGCTACCATTCTAGCTTCTAGCTATGTGTTGCACTATACTGTATGTTTAGAGCTAGTCTTTTGCTACTGTTATCCTTTAGCTTTCTGCAATAGATTTTAGATGACAGTTTAGTAAATTTAGGTTTTGCTTTTTTTAATGGCTGCTTTTAGCCAGTTTCGTGTAGCACAAGCTTAGCTATAAGCGTTTAGCTTCTGTTTTGCTACTTTTCACTTTTAGTTAGTGATTTGCTAGGTTTATACTAGCATTTTGTACTTTTCGCTTTAGATAGTGTTTTGCATCTTTTGCTACTTTTTCTTTTAGCTATAATCAAAGTCAAGTCAAAGTCAAAGTCAACTTTATTGTCAAAACTGCAATCTGTACAGGACATGCACAGGATTGAAATTGCATTTCTCTCAGTCCCTCAGTGCAACAGTAACCATTTAAACACTAAATCACCTGATGTTTACATTTAATAAACATAATCATAAATGAAATAATAAAAGTGTAATACTGTCCTGAGTTTTCTCATAGTAGTATAAAAGTATAAAAAGTTTATCTATAAAATAAAATGAAGGTTCTGGCATTGACATTTGCAATAGAGTGACAAAGCAGCACACGAGGTTAATGTACACAGTACAGGTAGTCCCCGACTTACGAGCGAGTTCCGTTACAACGAGGTGCTCGTAACACGGAAATCTCGTAATTTGGAACGGCCGCCACGTGTCTCGTAAGTCCGGAATTTCGCTCGTAAGTTGGAACGGTTTTGCTAGCGCGACTACAAACACTCGTTTTTCATCGAAAAACTGCTTATGAGTGCATAAAAATGATCGGAAACGTGTGTCCACATGTTTAGCTAACGAACTGTGGTGAAAAAACACAGAAAAACTCAGTATTTTTTGCGTTTTTTCCAAAAATTCGCCAGCTCGTAAGTCCGGAACCTCGTAAGTTAGAGCGCTCGTAAGTCGGGGACTACCGTATATGTATGAGGTTAAAGGTTCAGTATGTAATTTCTGGAACACGCTGGAACTTAGGAAAATTTTGAACAGAGACACGTTTCTGGTCCCTCCCCCTCAGAGCCATATATGGCTCTGAGGCTTGCTCTTGCCCTAGCTCTGCTGAAATTCAAATTCAAGCTCTGTTTTTATTGGCTGATTCAAAAATCTGTTTTTATTGGCTGGTTACAAAATCTGTTTTTATTGGCTGGTTACAAAATCTGTTTTTATTGGCTGGTTAACGGTGGGTCACTGTGGCTTTTTAGAAATGCTTTTAGAGAAGCAAGGGGACAATAGTTTTTTTCAGAGATTACTTGTCTAAAATCAGTAGTGTATGTCAGGAGGTAGTGACAGAGTGAAGAAATATGTTAAAAATAGGTTGTTAGAAAAGTTACATACTGAACCTTTAATAATGTTTATAATGTTTTGTTACCCTGTTTTACTTTTTAGTGAGCATTTTCTTTTTAACATTTTAGTTAGCATTTTGCTACTTTTGGCTTTTTAGTTAGAGATTCGCTACTTAAGCTTTTAGTGAGCATTTTCCCTTTTTTCCCTTTTAGATAATGTTTTGTTACTTATAGCTTGAACAACTCAATTTTAGCTTCATCCATCCATCCATCCATCCATCCAT
>JBBPBX010015884.1:0-15463 GCA_038048925.1 Garcialebias charrua
TGTCCAAAACAAACGACCGCAAATCAGATGACAAGACTATGAAGTCTATCATCGATCTATGACCTAGGGCGTTCTGGTGCTAAGTGCACTTATGAACACCCTTATGTTCGAACATGGTGTTTGTGATGGACAAACTATGACTAACACAGGAGTCCAACAAAAGAACACCACTTGGGCTCAGATCAGAAGAGGCCATTCCTTCCAATCTTGCCCCTTTAGGTCACACTGTCACCGACGTGGGCACTCAAGTCCCCTAGCAGAATAGAGGAATCCCCAACTGGCTCACCTTCCAGCACTCCCCACAAGGACTCCAAGAAGGTCGGATACTCTGAACTGCCGTTTGGCGGGTAGGCACAAACAACAGTCAGAGCCCATCCCCCTACCCCAAGGTGCAGGGAAGTCACCCTCTCATCCAGCAGGGAAAACTCCAACACAGTCACCAAGTTGGGGGGCTAACAGTAGACCCACACCAGCTCAACTCCTCCTACCATGGGTAACTTCAGAGTGGAATAAGGTCCAGCTCCTTTCAAGGAGATTGGTTCCAGAGCCCATGCTATGTGTTGACGAGAGCCCAACTATATCTACTGGTAGTTGGTATTTCTCAACCTCACGCACAAGCTCAGGCTCCTTCCCCGCCATACAACAACTTATGTTCAATGTCTCAAGAGCCAGCTTTGGTTCAATAACTTTAAAGTCAGCGCATCAACAAAATTCAGACGTAGATCCAGAGCTTAAAAAGCTCCTACATTTCGTGTTATTGCTCTGGACCGATCTTAATGACCTGATGAAGTTGTTTAAATGTAGCTGCTGTTAGCGGTGTTTGCAACAAGCTGCTTTTCTTCGTTCACATTCGGATTACGTCGTTTCAAGCGCGTTAACGTTAGATGTGTTGCTGCTGCAGATCCAGTCTTTATGAAACAACGTCGTCAAACAGCTTTGGATTTGCGCTCGTCTTTTAACAAGAAAGCCATAACATTCCCAAATAGGAGACCGCACACGAGATGCTAGGCTGCTAAATGCTGCGTGTGCTACAAGATAATAATGCCGTGCTGAAACGCGCCCAGGAAATTTAGTTCCGCGACGCACATATTTTCCCGTTAATAACATTTAATGAGTGAAAAAATAACCAAAACGGTACGTAGGTGGACCGAACCAAACGTGCCGTACCGAAACGGTTCGGTACACCCACGTGTACCGTTACACCACTACTGATGAGCTTTCTTGATCAGGCGGGTGGTGTTGTTGCTCCAGCTGAGGTTATCGTTCATGTGCACACCCAAGTACTTGTAGCTGGAGACCACTTCCACTGCAGATCCTCTTATATTCAATGGGGTGTGGGTGTGTTTGTTCCTTCTGAAGTCCACAATCATCTCCTTTGTCTTCTTCACATTGATGTGACAGTTATTCTCCTTGCACCAGCTTTCCAGGTGTTCCACCTCCTGCATGTAGCTGGACTCATCATTGTTTGTGATGCATCCCACCACCGCTGTATCATCTGCAAACTGTATGATATGACAGCCTGGATGGGTAGCTGCACAATCATACGTGAGCAAAGTAAACAGGAGAGGGCTCAACACACATCCTTGAGGAGAGCCAGTGCTGAGGGTTATGGTGGTGGAGGAGAAGTTGTGGATCCTCACTGACTGTGGTCTGTTTGTGAAGAAGTCTAGTACAGTACCCAGTTACAAATGGAGGGTCCCAGTCCTAGTGTGAATAGTTTGTCCATCAGAGTTTGGGGGATCATAGTGTTGAAGGCAGATGTGAAGTCCACAAAGAGCTTACGGACGTAAGAGTCCTTCTGTTCCAGGTGGGTAAGAGCAGTGTGGACCACAGAGGAGATGGCATCCTTTGTTGATCGGTTTTTGCGGTATGCATACTGATGAGGGTCCTTGTTGATGTTGACGGATGTTTTGATGCGAGTCAAGTTTTTCTAAGCATTTAACGACTATTGGGGTGAGGGCCACTGGCCGATAGTCATTCAGACCAGTCACTGTAGAGCTCTTTGGGACTAGGATGATGGTGGCGGTCCTCAGGCAGATGGGAACTGTCTCCAGGGTAAGTGAGATGTTAAAGATGTTGGCCAGCACCTCGTACAGCTGATCAGCACATTCTTTCAGCACTTTCCTGTAGATGTTGTCTGGCCCAATTGCTTTGTACGGATCAATCCGCCTGAAAGTACTCCTTACTTCTGCTGCGGTCATGCTGAGATGCTCTTCATCTGGTGGTGAGGTGAGTCTGGTGCTGGGTGGTCTGTTTGGGTCTTCAAAGCTTGCATAAAACTTGTTGAGGGCATCAGGCAGAGATGGGTCTTTGGGGCATTGTTCGCTCCTGCCTTGATAATCTGTTATGCATTTAATGACCCTCCATATGCTCCGTGGGTCTTGTGAGGTGAACTGACCCTCGATCCTCTGTGCATATGTGGCCATGGCCCTCTTAATGCCAGGAACCAGCTCTATCCTAGTCCTTCTCAGCTCCTCTGAGTTTCCAGACCTGAAGGCAGTGTTCCTGGCTGCCAGCAGGGTGTGAACCTCTGCCTTCCGCCAAAGTTTTCTGTTGGGGTAACTTTTAATATATTGTGTGGTGGAGACAGTGTCAGTACATGTACTAATGTACCCCAGTACTGAGGATGTGTATTGGTCAAGATCAAGCGATCCTCCATTTTCAGCAGCTTCTCTGAAAACCTGCCAGTCTGTTCAATGATCCCATTGCTACCATTTCAATCATAATCAAATCAACTTGTGAGATGTCTAAAGATTCCCACTCTTCATTGCTGTTAGCTCATGAATCTTGTCAGACATAAAAGTCTATTTCTCCTAAATGACTCTGGTAAAAGTTTAATAATCAACTGGTATATTATTTGATATCAACAGAACATCAGGGGTTCAAAGAGGCCAGAATATTCCTTTATCATCCCAACATGAACACTTAAATAACTTTATGCCTGTCTTACCTGGGAACTAGATCCTTTCCCAGCACCACAGACACTACAAAGTCCTTGGAGTAATCAGCTAAAGCTTTACTGCATGTAAAAAAATAAAAAATAAAACAAGAAACAAAAAAGAGATGTGTTAAATCAACCTTAATACAATAAAGAGAGTGATGATTTAGAAGAACCAGAAACTCAACAAGCAAAAGACCCCCAGATGGGTTTCTCTCTAACATAAAAACAAAAATATTTCAACTGGACAAAACTGGCTCCCACAGACTCGGGCGGACCTCAGTCCACGCGGAAACTATGCACAATGCTCGCAGACGGTTGAGACTTCATACTCGAGCATACACCCTGAGCGGCTGCAGTCAGCTCCGCAGGCAAGGGCTTTTACCTTTGGGACAAATTGAGTTTGCCTATTGGTCATTTGCTGATACTCTTACAAGATTGATTGACAGGTCACAAAAAAAGAGAGAGCTGGCAGCAAGCAGCAGCGGTGTTCTGTGTTTATATGTTGTTAATAAAAAGTAAAAAAAAACATTAAAAAAAACAGGGAGCACTGGCCCTGCAGCCCACACATCTGACCGGCCCACCGGGAAATATCTAGAACCTCCTGCAGTCACGCCGGGCCTGATTTTAATTTGCTTGTTACGAATTCCTTCATTTCTCACAATTTCAGTCATGAGGTCAACAGATGAGGAGGAAGAGACTGCTTGCTTTTTGGGAAAAAAAAATAAAATAACTAAACTAAAAACTAAAGAAAAGGCCAGTAAACCAGACCGCAGATGAAGAAGGGGAATTTAATACATTGGTGCTGAATACAAAAGAGTCTGTTGCCGTGCAGGTTATTGTGCGACACAGAGTACACAGCCATAAAAACTGATCTTTGCACTGACATGCCTTGTGGGCATCTGTGTTGAGTCTAATCTGGTACATGCGGACTTTCACGGACTGAGGTCTGCCTGAGTACGTGTGAGTCTTGAGTTCCTTGTGTAAAAGTACGTTTGTACTTAAAAAGCAAGCCCAGCTCAGGTGTATCCACTGTAAAACTAAAGGCTCTAGTACACTCGGGTGTACGTCAGTTCGTGGAGGTCAGCGCGTACCAGATTAGAGTGGAAGCGAATGCCCGCAGGGCATGTCCGTGCTAAGCTCAATTTTTACGACCGCGTATGCATACTCGGTGTTGCACAATAAACTGCCCAGTGACTGACTGTTCTGTATGCAACATCAATGTATTAAATTAATTAAAGGGCGGCTGTGGCTGAGTGGTTAGAGCAGTCGTTCTCAAATGCCTCTGATGTGTGTCCCATCGATGAAAGAATGTGATAAAGCACTTATTAGTCTCTTTAGAATGATTTGTTCAATTAGCTTTATAGAGTTCTAGTAGGGTGCTGTATGAATAAGAAAATGAGGACACAGATTGTAGTGTAAAGCGCTTTGAGTGTCTTGATAAGATAGAAAGGGATTATATAAGTACAGTCCATTAAATTCCCCTTCTTCATCCATGGTCTGGTTTAATGGTCTTATTTTTTTCCAAGAAGGCAAGTGATCTCTTTCACCTCCTCCGTTGACGCCATGGCTGAAATGGTGAGAAATGAAGGAATTTGTCACAAGCAAATAAAAAGGTCCAGTTTGTCTGTGGGAGGGTCTGGAGATTTTCTGGTGGGTTGGTCTGATGTGTAGGCTGCAGGGCCAGCGCTCCCTGTTTTTTTTTAGAACTTTTTATTAACAACATATAAACACAGAATACCACTGCGGCTGGAGGTGCCAGCTCTCGATTTTTTGCAACCTGTCAATCAATCCAGTAGGTGTGTCATCAAATGACCAATTGGCGAACTCAATTTGTCCTGAAAGTAAACGTCACTTGCCTGCGGAGCTGGTCTGTAGCCGCTCGGGGTGGACGCTCAAGTATGAAGTCTCAAATGTCTGCGGACAGAGCACTTCGAGTCAGAGCGGAATAAAGGTCTGCATGAGTATACTGGAGCCTTAACACCCTGCCATACCTCAGGAGCCCCCCGGGTGGAGAGAAGGAGTAGCACTGCAGGGTGGGGAAGGAGCTGCGTAGAAGGATGGCCAGCAATGCAGCTGTGCCCGCGCCCAGACTGTGACCGGTGATGACCAGATTATACTCCTACAAGCACAAGGACATACACACATACTGCTCACTGAGCAGGGTAGCCATGATCCACCCCAATGATAGGCTTTCTACATAGATGCTCATTTGCTGTCGCAGGTTAGGCTTAAAAAAAAAAAAACGGTATCTCTAAAATTGCCCATACAAAATTACGCATCTAACAAAAACAATACAATAACAAAATATGCATACACATAAAAAATAAATAAATAAAAACAAGAACACACAAAAAGGCCAAACATTTTGACCAGTTTTAGCAGTAGAAAAGTATGTCTCAGTTTACAGAAGAGATGCACTATTTCTGGTTTTGTGAACAGACAGAATTTTTCATTATTTGTAAAGCTCTGACCCCCCTTTTTTTTGTGTGCTCCGGTGAAGACAGATGTGTCTCCCTGTGCTCTGTCACACTCCACCACCCCACTTCCCTGCTTGCTCTCTTTCATCTTTTGAACCCTTAAAGAGCCTGGGTCATTCTCTGAATTTGGTGCACTTTGTGTCTCACAGATTTACCTAAATGATTTTCAGATAATGTAAACTACAAAATTTATTTAAAAACAAGAAATGGAAATATCTATCGATGTGTCTTTGCTTTACAATACACAAATGTATTTTTTAAATGATGTTTTGAAAAATTTTATGGGTTGCTAAATCATAGAAGTCAGTCAAATGAACATGTCCCCACTGACCAAAGTAATTTTTTCCACTGAATATAAAACAAATAAAAATAGCCAGTAACTGCAAGTTATTTCTACTAATGGTTTAAATCATATCGATCTGATATATTCCAGTTTGTAAATGTAAATAATAAATCTTCTTCATACACCGAAGTTAGTCATGCAACTGGTACTGCGGGCTCAGTGCTTGGACCAATACTATTTACTTTATATATGCTTCCATTAGGTAAAGTTATTAAACAGCATGGGATATATTTTCATTGTTATGCTAATGACACACAATTATATTTGTCCATAAAACCCAATGAATCCAATCAGTTATTTAGACTACAAGCATGTCTTAAAGACATAAAAACATGGATGACCCTTAATTTTCTCCTTTTGAACACAGACAAGACTTAGGTTTTGTTTTTTGGACCTGAGCACTTTAGGAAGTAATTTTTCTGTCTTTTGTCCTCCTTAGTTGGCATTAATATGGCCTCCAGTTCTAATGTTAAAAATCTTGGCGTTATTTTTGATCAGGACATGTCTTTTATCCCCCACATTAAAACCGTTACTAGAACTGCCTTCTTCCACCTGCATAATATAGCTAAAATGAAAAACATCTGATCTAAAAATGATGCAGAAAAACTGGTTCATGCATTTGTCACGTCTAGACTGGACTATTGCAATGGTTTATTTTCTGGGTGTCCAAATACCGTATTTCCGGACTATAGGTCGCACCTTTTTGCCTAATTTGCATGCCCTGTGATCTATAGAGAGGTGAGACCTATTTATGGATTTCCCCCCATGTTTTTTGTTTGTACATACAGATAACAATAGATCAATCATCGGCTGAGAAGGTACAGAAATTTGTCTACCTAGGAAGTGTCATAACTGACGATGGCAACGTAGATGCAGATATTACCACCCGCATCAGTAAGGCAGCATCAACATTCAGAAGAATGCAATCAATATGGGCAAGTAAATCCATATCCACGAATCTTAAGGTCAGACTGCTGCAAGCAGTGGTTATCCCCACAGCCTTGTATGCCAGTGAGACGTGGAAGATGTCAGTAAAGATGGCCAAGAAATTGGATGCATTCCAACAAAGATGCCTGCGAAAGATACTGAAGATTACATACCTAGATCGGATTACAAACGCAGAAGTCTATCACAGGACACATACCATACCCATGAGCCAAACAATTAAGCTAAGGAAGCTCAAGTTTGCAGGAGAATGGAAGCACAGAGACTACCAAAGATTGCCTTCAATTGGAAACCACAAGGAAACAGAAAGAGAGGCAGACCCAAACTGACGTGGAGACGATCCTTTGAGAAAGACCTGAAGGTACAGGGCTTCGACCCGAGCACGGTGGAGGTGAACGCCAAGGATAGAGAACAATGGAAACAGCTTGCCGTCCAATGCGCTCTCGAGCGCGGGAGGATCTAAGTCTAAGTAAGTCCCCATGTTTTTAGACCCATTTTTGGCTCAGATATGACCGTTTTTTATTTTGGCCAAAAATGGTGCAGTACCACTTTTGGCCGCTAGGGGCGCAGGCACCAGAACCGTAGTGGCTGGCTTCAGAAAGGCTGGCATCCTCCCACCGTCAGCTGGAGCTGCTAAGGACTCAGACAGCGGTGAGGAGGAGGAGATGGAGGGACAGGGACCTTTGACGACAGGAAACCTTCCTCGTTCTCTGGCTGAACGTTTTGCAAGCGACACAGAGGACGAGGAATTCGAAGGGTTTGAATAAACATTTTGTTTGAATAAAAACCGTAAAATAAATATCTGTTTCTGTCATCTTTATGGGCGGGTGAGCGTGTAGTAATTTTAAAGCCGCTTTATTTATGTCATTGTAACCGTCAAAGTGCATTTATTAACAAAGTTAAACTGACACACACTCTTACAATAATGTCAGCTAACAAATCTATTTTTTTAGGTGTTTATCTTGCTAAAATTAAAATAGATGCAAGTCTGTACGCTCGCTCACAGCAGGTCTGCTCTGTGGGTGCGCGCACTGGTTTTGTTTACGTGGTAGCAAAACTATTTAAATTCAGCTGATTTGACCATTATAATCATTTTATTAACAAAAGTTAAACTGAGACCCACTCTTACAATAATGTCAGCTAACAAATACATTTTTAGGCGTTTCTGTTATTAAATTTTAATGAAATGCAGGGTTTCCGCCCGCTGCGCGCACACGTATCATCAGACGTAGCGAAACAAATTTTTAAATCCAGCTCATTTCACAATTACGTTCATTTATTAAGGAAACGTTCAGCTCAGACACATATTTGCTATAATTTTTATCAAACAAATAATTGTTTTTAAGTGTTAATCTTCTTTGCTGTGCGCTCCTGTGGCAGACATTTGCAGCAGAGCTAAACACTCGGACCACATTTCCGGGTTGTCTCAGCAGTGACGCGTCACGTCAGCGGTGGGTGACGCGTCATCCACCGCTGACGTGACGCTTTACGTCAGCGTGATGTAGGTGCGACTTATATAAAGGTGCGACCTGTTAATGGATTTTTCCAATTTATTGACAATAATTGGACAAAGCGACTTATATAAAGGTGCGACCTATAGTCCAGAAAATACTCTTTAATAAGTATTTAGTTGATCCAAAATGTTGCTGCCAGAGTCTTAACTGGAGTTAGTCGGAGAGATCATATCTCTCCAGTTTTAGCTTCTGTCCACTGGCTCCCTGTCAAATCCAGAATTGAATTCAAAATCTTACTTCTAACCTACAAAGCTCTCAACCTAGCTTCATCTTATATTACAGATCATATTGTTCCATATTTTCCTAACAGAGCACTTTGCTTTCAGGCTGCAGGTTTACTCACAGGTTCTAGTTTTTCCAAAACCATGGTAGGAGATCTTTCAGTCATCAGGCTCCTCTCTTGTGGAACCAACTTCCAATTTCTGTGTGTGAGGCTGACACATTGTCCAGTTTTAAAACTGGGATTAAGACTCTCCTTTGTGATAAATCTTATAGTTAGGGTTGACTTGGGTTTCCTGAGCTCTCCCTTAGTTATGATGCCAGGCTTAGACTGCTGGAGGACAAACTGACCACATTTCTTCACTCTGGTACTGTCTTTACTTACTCTGCTCAACCCGTTTTGTATTTGTAATTTTTTTTATTATCCATGACATGTTTTTTTTGTCTTTCAGGTTCACCTGGACCTATATCTGGACCGACCATTCTGTGTTTGTTTGTCTCTCCTTTCTGTCCTCTCAAACCAGCCGGTCAAAGCAGATGGCCACTTGTCCTGCTAAAGGTTTCTTCCTTTTATAAGGGAGTTTTTCCTTTCCACTGTTGCCTTTGTTCTTGCTCAGGATGGGAGACTGCAACAAAGCCAAGATTCAACATGTCTGCTGCTTCATAGAGAACTTTACTACGTAATTGGCTTTTCTATGTATGTGAATGTTCCTGTAAATTGCCCTGAGACAACTCTTGTGATTTGGCGCCATATACGTAAATAAACTGAATTGAATTGACCCGGACCCTGGGGGCTGCAGGGAACAGACGGCAGTGGGGTTTGGCCTGTTTCTGGTCATGTGGTTCTGGTTCAGACCCGGGCTGAGGTGGTGGACTACATCCTGCGCAGTCTTGTGTACAGAGTGTCCTTCCTGGAGCAGCAGCACATGTACAACAATCTGGACAGGGTGGTGGGTTTCATCATGCTGCAGGGTAGCTGAACCGGGACCAAGCCTGACCAGAACCGAGCTTCTGCAGAGCTGGTGAGTACCCATATAAAATTTTGCAGTAGCTACCGTACAGTATATATGTTGTTAAAATTACATAGGTTTAAGAGTTTAGAACAATGAAAGAGTGTGGGAAGGGTTTATAAAGCCATAAAATATATATAAATACTAAAATAAATATAGCATTCCTACTTTGTGGTTTTTAACCTATTGCAGGGGTGCCTGGAATGTAACTCTCGAGATAATCAAGGGACTACTGTTTTTTTGTTTGTTTGTTTTTCTTTTGGCTGCTCCTTTCTTCAGGGATCGCCACAGAGAAACAAGTCGCATGAAGACATTGCAATTATTTTTACACCAGTTACCCTTACTGACGCAACCAGAGACCACCAGGCTTAGAGTTTTCATTCCTAACCCAAGCCCTAAGCCCGGCCCCACCCGACCCAAATTCTGGGCGGGCCGGGCCATGATAATGTGCTGCATGGGCGGGCCGGGTTAGTGTCGGGCTTTTGACTGGGTCAGCGGATCAGCTGCGATTCAATTATATAACCTGGCCTGCCATACTTTCACCAACCATACGTGGCCATTTCACCAAGAGATGACTGGCCTTGGAAGAGGTAAAAAGGTCAGTTAAGCTTCAGATGGGACTGTACTGCCAGGAAGCGATCCGTCGCCCAAATTGACATTCATTCAGCCACTGCACTAAGCAGACGCACGCGGCCGATGACCCAAACAGGTGAGATCCCAAAGCAGACGTGTAAGAGCGGTCCGTGTCTGAGTAATGCCGGGTTCCCACCGAACGCTTTTCGCGCTGCAAAAAAGCTCCTGACGCACTGTGTTGGCTGCTTGTCAACAGATGTCTGTTCATATCGAACGCGTCTGATGACGCGTAGTGAGAGCAGCGTCTGGCTCCTTTTCCGTCGGGTTTGTTTTGTTTCTTGTAAACCGGGCAGATCAGCTGTTCGTGAGCCTCGTTATTACTTGAGTGGGTTTTCTACGAGCCGAACTGCAGCTCCAAAAGTCTTTGTTGAGATTAAAACGTTTTTTTTATGTTTGGGGTGATCGTACGCTCAAGCGGACAGCGGCAACTGTAAAAATGGGCCTGTAATTACTGTTAATTCTTCGGGTCAGATGGGGTTCGGAAATGATGACTGCGGGCTGGAGCCGGGTCGGATCTGATTTTTTGGGCCCAAATGCAACTCTACCCAGGCTACCAGTCTTTTGTGTGGAGCTGCCATCTAAGGTGCCCAGGAGAGCAAATGGTGAGGGTTAAGGGTCTTTCTGTTACGATCTGGTGCGGTGTTGGTGAACCCGGAGATGCAGGCAGGCAGAACACTCGAAGGCACGAGTTGAAAATTAATAAATCATTTAATATGTTGTGAACACAAACTCATAAACAACTAAAACAGGGCAGTACTCACGACTCTTAGAACTAGGCTGTGGCACAAGCATGGACACGACACACCAGGTAAATCGACGAATGACCCGACACTCAAACCCACACCCACACTAACTAATATATGCACCGTAATTACCCAAAACCCAAAACACCTGAGAATGCAGCAGCCCAGGGAACCACAAGGTGTAAGGATGGAGAATGGCCCACCATCCTGACAGTACTGACAGTACCCCCCCCCCACAGACGCCCCATGGCGTCCCAAAAGAAACCCCCCAAAAGAACAAGGGCGGGCGGAGGGAGGCAACAGGCACCATCAGCCAGTTCAGGAGGACGTCCAGGAGGTCGCCCATCACCACCCGCCAGAACCGGAGGATGTCCAGGAGACCGCCCATCGTGCGGCGTCACGTCGGGCGGGCGACCGGGAGGCCGCCCATCGTGCGGCGCCACTGCCGAAGGACATCCAGGAGGCCGCCCATCATCACCAGCCAGGTCCGGAGGACGTCCAGGAGGCCGGCCATCACCGGCAGGAACCGTGACCCCAAGGTCGGCAACGGCAGGAACCAAGACGTCGACTGCCAGGACACGTTCAGAGTAGGCCGGCAAACGTCCCCCGTCGACCGGAACATTGCCTTCGTCTGTCGAAACACCATCGTCGGCCGGAACACCGTCATCGTCGGCCGGAACACCAACATTGTCGGCCGGAACACCATCATCGTCGGCCGGAACACCAACATCGTCGGCCGGAACACCATCATCGTCGGTCGGAACCAGGATCCCGACAGCAGGGACTTGGTCGGCCGGTCCTGAGTCGTCGATGGCAGGACCACAATCGTCGTCTGCTTTGTCGAGACCCTCTGAGACATCGTCAAGACCATCTGAGTCGTCGTCTGCTTCGTCGAGACCCTCGAAGACGTCGTCTACTTCGTCGAGACCCTCGGAGACGACGTCTGCTTCGTCGAGACCCTCGGAGACGTCATCTGCTTCGTCGAGACCCTCTGAGACGTCGTCTGCTTCGTCGAGACCCTCGGAGACGTCGTCTGCTTCGTCGAGACCCTCGTCGTGGGGACCCTCTTCGTCGGGACCCTCGTCGTGGGGACCCTCTGAGACGTCGTGGGGACCCTCTTCGTCGGGACCCTCGTCATGGGGACCCTCTGAGACGTCATGGGGACCCTCTTCGTCGGGACCCTAGTCGTGGGGATCCTCCGAGACGTCGTGGGGACCCTCTTCGTCGGGACCCTCGTCGTGGGGACCCTCTTTGTCGGGACCCTCGTCGCGGGGACCCTCTTCGTCGGGACCCTCGTCGTGGGGACCCTCTGAGACGTCGTGGGGACCCTCGTCATCGTCGAGTGGTGAGATCCCTTCAGGGTCCTCTGCGGTGATTGCAGTAACAGCAGTCTCAGAAGACCACGGTCCCACTACAGGTTCTGGACAACCTGCAGACTCTGGAACGCCTGAAATCGCTGACTCTGGAATGCCTGAGGCAGGTCTTCGTCTAGGCGCTGGTACTGGTCTCTGTCTGGGCGCTGGCACTAGTCTCTGTCTGGGCGCTGGCACTAGTCTCTGTCTGGGCGCTGGCACGGGAACCAGTCTGGGCGCTGGCATGGGGGCCAGGTTTGGTGCAACTGGAGCGAGTTCAGGACCTGCTGAAGTAGGCAGGGCAGCGCCCTCTGCTGATGTAGACAGGGCAGCGCCCTCTGCTGGTGTAGATAGGGCAGCACCCTCTGCTGGTGTAGACAGGGCAGCGCCCTCTGCTGGTGTAGACAGGGCAGCACCCTCTGCTGGTGTAGACAGGGCAGCGCCCTCTGCTGGTGTAGACAAGGCAGCGCCCTCTGCTGATGTAGGCAGGGCAGGGAACAACAGCATGGACTCACCCCTCAAAGTCTTAACCCAAGTCAGTATTTGTGTGCGACCTGGATCTGGTAGCAAACAGGAATTGGCAATGATTATTTCTTCTGCAAGGGAAAAAGACCTGATTTTATGTTGTGGATCCACACTACTGAGAGCAGCCTTAAGCAGTCTCTCGATCTGCTGGATAACGAGAGTGGCCTCCTGCATCTGTACAACAGCGACCCCTGGGGTTGATGAGTGCTCTGTGCGTTCGTCATCAGAGCGGGCGCTCACACACTTCTCCTTCCGTGAAGGTGTTGCTGGAGGCTTCCTTGGGTCCTCAGCTGCGTGTCGTGCAGGATCCCTCTCTGTGTGTCCTGCAGACGTGTGAACTGGGACCACATACCCCCCTTCAGCGAACGTCTCCCCGGAGACGTCACAGGGCACGGGACCAGGCACCCCTCCTCCAACGAAATCCTCCTCTGCGCTGTTGACAGCGTGGGAAGTGGGGCAGTAGGCGGGGCGGGCAGAAACCCGGAAACGTTAAACGTCTTCGGTCGCCGCTTCCTCCCGCTGCGACGCGGTGCTGGAGCTAGACCGGACTAGAACCCTTCGGGTTCCGAGTCGTCCTCAGAAACGGACCACAAAGCCAATGCAGGCGAAGGAGGGCAGAAGAAAACCATTTCGGAGCGGTCGCCTCCGCGTTTCCTCCGCGCTCGCTCCTCCAGTAAAAGAGGAGATGGCAGGATTTCCGGTCCGGATCTGTAACTCCAACCAGGTTCTGTCTGAAACCCGCTGACTCGAATGGCGGCCGCTTCCTTCTGAGCTGTAGCCGTCATTTTCTGCTCACGAGTGCCTTGGATCATCTGTCTGCGGGGGGTTCCAATTATGGTCGGGTCATTTCTGTTACGATCTGGTGCGGTGTTGGTGAACCCGGAGATGCAGACAGGCAGAACACTCGGAGGCACGAGTTGAAAATTAATAAATCATTTAATATGTTGTGAACACAAACTCATAAACAACTAAAACAGGGCAGTACTCACGACTCTTAAAACTAGGCTGTGGCACAAGCATGGACACGACACACCAGGTAAATCGACGAATGACCCGACACTCAAACCCACACCCACACTAACTAATATATGCACCGTAATTACCCAAAACCCAAAACACCTGAGAATGCAGCAGCCCAGGGAACCACAAGGGGTAAGGATGGAGAATGGCCCACCATCCTGACAGTACTGACACTTTCTCAAGGGCCCAGGGTGGGGCAAATGGGGGTGGAGGAAAGTGTGGGTGTTTCACCTTTCTCACCCATATTTTGATGTTGTTGGTACTAGGAGTTGAACCAGCGATATACAGATCACAGGCCCACCGTCTCTAACTTCTGTGCCACCACTTCCAATCATGGGACTACATGGGGCGGCCTTGGCGTAGTGGTAATGGCAGTCGTCCCCCAATCGGAAGGTTGGTGGTTCGAATCCCGGTTCCCCACACCATGTGTCGTTGTGTCCTTGGGCAAGACACTTAACCCAAGTTGCTCCCGGTAGGTCTGGAAAGCACCTTGCATGGTGGTCTGCCACTACCGGTGTATGAATGTGTGTAACATTCAATGTATGTAGCACTTTGAGATTTTCACTAATGAAAAGTGCGTTATAAATTGAATTCATTATTATTATTATTACTCTTCTTTATATATATATTTTTTTTTGGGGGTGTAATTGGACCTTGAGTACACAATTTTGTTCCACCTCATGTACCACATGTGATGCGAAAGACAATTAAGTGTCCTTGAACCTTGATAAATATATATATATATATATATATTTATATATATACTGTATATATATATATATATAAGTATATATATATATATATATACAGGTAGTCCCCGAATTACGAGCGCTCTGATCTACGAGGTTCCAGACTTACGAGCTGGCGAATTTTTGGAAAAAACGCAAAAAATACTGAGTTTTCATGTGTTTTTTCACCACAGTTAGTTAGATAAACATATGGACACACGTTTCCGATCATTTTTATGCACTCATAAGCAGTTTTTGGATGAAAATAGAGTGTTTGTAGTCGCGCTAGCGAAACCGTTCCAATTTACGAGCGAAATTCCGGATTTACGAGAGACATGGCGGCCGTTCCAAATTACGAGATTTCCGGTTTACGAGCGCCTCGTTGTAACGGATCTCGCTCGTAAATCGGGGACTACCTGTATATATATATATATATATATATATATATATATATATATATATATATATATATATATATATATATATATATATATATATATATATATATATATATATATATATATATATATATATATATATATATATATATATATACAGGTAGTCCCCGACTTACGAGCGAGTTCCGTTACAACGAGTTGCTCGTAACATGGAAATCTCGTAATTCGGAACGGCCGCCACGTGTCTCGTAAGTCCGGAATTTCGCTCGTAAGTTGGAACGGTTTTGCTAGCGCGACTACAAACACTCGTTTTTCATCGAAAAACTGCTTACGAGTGCATAAAAATGATCGGAAACGTGTGTCCACATGTTTAGCTAACGAACTGTGGTGAAAAAACACAGAAAAACTCGGTATTTTTTGCGTTTTTTCCAAAAATTCGCCAGCTCGTAAGTCCGGAACCTCGTAGGTCAGAGCGCTCGTAAGTCGGGGACTACCTGTATATATATATATATATATATATATATATATATATATATATATATATATATATATATATATATATATATATATATATATATATATATATATATATATATATATATATATATATACATA
>JBBPBX010015884.1:15628-48855 GCA_038048925.1 Garcialebias charrua
TATACGCTCATTATAGTCATACTACTGTATGACTCCAGTTTATTTTATAGATATACTTTTTATACTTTTTATACTACTATAAATAATCCATGTAAATAACACAGAATAACATCCTGATTTATGCTCAATAATCCAGGTGAATAACACCCTGATGCATGCTCAATAATCCAGGTAAATAACAGAATAACACCCTGATGCATGCTCAATAATCCAGGTAAATAACACAGAATAACATCCTGATTTATGCTCAATAATCCAGGTGAATAACAGAATAACACCCTGATGCATGCTCAATAATCCAGGTAAATAACACAGAATAACATCCTGAATTATGCTCAATAATCCAGGTGAATAACAGAATAACACCCTGATGCATGCTCAATAATCCAGGTAAATAACACAGAATAACATCCTGAATTATGCTCAATAATCCAGGTGAATAATGCAGAATAATAAACGCTTCTTTCATAACTTCTCCATCACTGAAAGACTTCTTATGTTGAGCCAGGATGCAGCTAACATGGTAGGAGGCGATCGTAGCAACCTTACCTTTTGTGCTGGGCTGAGTGAAGATTGATTGATGGGCTGCAAGCTTGTTTTCTAGCTCCCACACTTTCTGAGTCCGTAAACAACTTTTAGGAGGGAAATCTGTCTCACTGTTTGTGCATCGTCTTGAAATGCTGCTTCAAGTTACACTTTTTGGGCAAGGCAACGCTCGAATTACAGATGAGGCAAATAGACTTCGAATTAGAATAAACAAAAAAATACTCCTCCCACTGTGTGAAAATAATAAATTTTCGTTTGCTTGTTCGCTAGTTTTGCATCCATGTTTACTGCGTACTGACATTCACTCCACAGCGCTCTCACGCACCGATAGCTCCACTGCTGTCTTAAAGTCTCGTGAATCACCGCACCCAAAACTCGCGAGACTATGTCTGTGAGAATACAAGATGGGGAGGGCTGAGGAAAGCGTTGCTGCGCATTGGAATATCGTCACTTCTCCCACCCCCCACCTCCACCACTTCTGCCGGAGTTAGAATGAAGCTGAGCAGCGGACATGTCACCTCCACCACTTCTGCCGGAGTTAGAATGAAGCTTAGCAGCGGACATTTCACCTTGTTAACAGCTGAGAGCCGGCTGCCGGTGTTCTGTGGCTTGCGGGCCGGCTCTAATAGTTATTAAATATCATCCAGGGGGCCATACATAATTGCTTCGCGGGCCGGATCTAGCCCGCGGGCCGCCACTCTGACATATGTGGGCTAAGTGCTTGGTGACTGTACAGTACTGTACTGTAAATTTATCTTTTTATAAAAAAGTAAAAAATATATATATATACTGTACAGTATATTTTTAATGAATTGATAAATGTACAGTACTGTACAGTCACCAAGCACTTAGCCTATCCTAACACAGTTTTTAAAGATGAAGGAGTGAGTGGAATTGTCTCCCTCCTCCATGCAGGCTCCATTCCCATAAAGGGAGCTAGCTCCCTTTATGTGAAAGGGAGACAATTAAACTCACTCCTTCATCTTTAAAAACTGTTAGGATGGGCTAAGTGCTTGGTGACTGTACAGTACTGTACATGTATTCATTTCTAAAAAAAAATATATATATATATTTTTAATGGTGATCCTACCGTATTCTTTGGTGTATTATACGCTGTATTTTTGCTCATTTGAATGTCCAACGTATTAAACACCGAAGAGTATTATTTATGGATTTTTTCCCATATTTTTAGACCAATTTTTCGCTCTGATTCTTCGTTTTTCATTTTTGGCAAAAATGGTGCAGTACCAGTTTCGGCCGCTATACGGGCGCTGTAGGCAGCAGCCAGCAGAGGACTCAGAGAGCGAAGAGGAAGAGGGGCCACTTCCAGAAGTTTCTACTTGCATGTGTCCGAAAAAAGCCTCCTTTGGTCGGACTGATGACTCTGTCGCTGCCCGCTCCCTGCTGTGGATGTACCGGTAGCTGTTTTTGTTTGCAAGATACCACTCATAAACCACACCGCGGATTTTTAAATCCAGCTGATTTCACATTTGGTTCAGCTCAGGAGCCCGTCTGCTATAGTGAGGTAAGAAATATTTTATTTAGCTAAATTTAAAGAAAGAAAGCGTCCGGTTTGACCCGCCTGGCGCCTGCATAAAAATCAGCGAACTTTTTTTTTAAATCCAGCTGATTTGAACATTTCGTTAAACTCAGGAGTACGTCTACTATTAAGTCAGCTAAGAAATATATTTTTTCTCGCAAAAAATAATTGTTTTTACCGTGTTTCCTTGTGAAGTTCTTCGTACTGGCTTGCTTCTGTCGCCGCCATCTTGATCAGGACAAAGCTGACGCGTCGCGTGGCGATGACGCGTATTAAACACCGAGGCGTATTGTGTACAATTTTTTCTTGTTTATTGTTAATAATTTGACAAAGCGTATTAAACACCGGAGTGTATTTTACAACGGCGAATACAGATTTTTGACATACGAGCGCCCCCTAGGGACGGAACTCGCTCGTAAGTCGGGGACTACCTGTATATATATATATATATATATATATATATGTATATATATATATATATATATATATATATATATATATATATATATATATATATATATATATATATATATATATACAGGTAACCCCCGACCTACGACCCCATCGACCTGCGAACCACGGGACCTACGAACATATCATATTTAATAAAAATATGAATTTAAAAAAAAAAAAAAAATTTTTTTTTTTTTTTTGTGTTTAAATGTTCTTAATTTCATGTGTACATCACTTTGTTGCAGCTCTGGTTGTTTTAAAGGCTTTATAAATAATAATTATGATAAAAAAGATCATTTCTGATCATTTTTGAGCAATCTTGGGAAACAGGAAGTAGGTCTTCAGTTTACACGGTCACAAATTAATGTAGAACACCGGACGGCGTTTTAGGTTCAGTCACTGGGGTCTCCGGTCACAAATTCATGTAGAACACCGGACGCCATTTTAGGCTAGCTGCCGGGAGCCGGCCCGAAGACTGGTGACCAGGATGGCTTCATATGGATTAATTACGAGCTGGAAACGTCTCTGTGAACTTTGTGGATGTCTAAGGCAGCAGCGGATTTATCGCAGATCGTGCCAGGCCGCCGCGGGAACACCTCCGGCCGGCCTGGCTACACCTCCGGCCTGGCTCTGGCCTGGCTAGCTCCAGAAGCTAACACGGGAGCTAACACGGTAGCCGGCCGAAGACTGGTGACCAGGATGGCTTCATATGGATTAATTACGAGCTGGAAACGTCTCTGTGAACTTTGTGGATGTCTAAGGCAGCAGCAGAAGCTGCAGATTGATCGCGCCGCCGCTCCAACACCAGCTCATGGCTTGGCTAGCAGAAGCTAGCCAGCTAGCTAACACAGGTCTGGAGCGGCTGCGGTGGTTCACTGGCCGGCCGGCGGGGCTGCTAGGCCCGACAACAATCAACGCATGGCAACCTAAGATGTCGGCTTTGACCATCTCAAAGTAAGAAAATATATTTTTATTTATTCTGTAAATGTGAATAGCAATGTTTAACATTACAGTACACTACTTTACATGCTTAAATGTGTGCGCGCGCTCCGTTAGCATGATAAATAAAGGTTGAATGAATGAATGAATGAATAATTTTTTTTTTTAATATAATTTTCACCCCCTACCTACGAACGGATCGAGCTGCGAACGGTTCTTAGGTCCCAAACTCGTACGTAGGTCGGGGGTTCCCTGTATATATATATACGCATACATGCATACATACCATATGCCAAAAACAGTTTGTCTAAAATGATAATACCAGAACTGGCCCCCTTTTGTAACTCACTTATAAAAGGGGGCCAAAATTAAAACCTTTTTCAAAATAAGGGCCAATTTCAGAATCTACATTAACTCAAGTTTGATACCCAACATCTTTTCTTGGTTGCAGATTCCTCAGCAAGAGTTTGATTGGTCTCATTTGATGTTTCCTGCTGCACATTTGACATCATAATCAAAGATTACTAAATTTAATTGATAAAAGTATTTTACGTTTCACATATCATCTTGGGGGCCAGATAAGATGTAAACAAGGGCCACATTTGGCCCTTGAGTTTGACACGTGTTATAGATTAATGCTTTAACATTAAACTAGAGCCAAGGATATATATATATATATAAAAAAAAAGATCAGAGTTTCATTTAAATCAGCTGAAATTAAATACAATCCTCTCTGTTGTTGCTGTGGAGCCTGGTTTCCCAACTTACCGGAGCATCAGAGAACGCCTGGTTTAGGATGCCGTCATTAACCAGTTTCTTATAGATGTAGCTCGCTGCCTGACACATGCCCTGCAGGAGACACGTTGTTATCAAACACGCACGCTCACGCACATGCTGGAAGCCTCGACAGAGACAGGTTAGGAGTGAGGGAGTCTCACCTTGTGAGCATAGCAGGCTCCAGTCACGCCCTCTATGAGCAGGTTCTCACAATCGGTAGACAAATCTGTCAGAGCGTCCTGCAGAATACACATTATGACACAGAATGAATTGTGAGCATCATCACTCTCATTTTAAACTCTAACAGGTGAAGGTTTTACTGATGTGGTCTGAAAAAGCACATTAAGCATGGAAATTAATTTATCTTATGGAAAAACAAAGAGAAAGTTTAAATATCAACATGGTTATATTTCACTTTCACCTCTTCTATGTGAGGAAATGATTCACAATCATACCTACACACAATGTTTTTTTTCTTCTGTGACTTTAACTTTACTCACGGAGTCACAATATCAGATCAGTACATCTGATGCTGTATTTATCTGTTCTTTCACTAACACAGATGGATTTACTTTGTCTGAGAGCGGGCGCCTCAGAAGAGATGATGAAGTGTGCGGTGCTTTGCCTCACGGAAACATGGATTACAAGTGAAACGTAGGATTCAGTCTACCAGCTGGATGACAGACTCTTTTTTAGAGCGGAAAGCTGCAGCGAGATAACGGGGAAATCACGAGGAGGCGGGGTGTGTATTTATGCAAGTAAAAGTTGGTGCACGAACTGTACTGTGGTAAAAAATAAAAATAAAAAAACGCATGCTCGAAGGCTTTGGAGTACAAACCGGAGTATAAACCAGATTCCTAAGAAGTTGTGACACTAAACAAATTGTTAATAAAAACTGAATGCAATGATGTGGAGGTGCCAAAATCTAATATTTTATTCAGAATAGAACACAAATCACAGATCAAAAGTTTAAACTGAGAGAATGTATCATTTTAAGGGAAAAATATGTTGTTTCAAAATTTCATGGCATCAACAAATCCCAAAAAAGTTGGGACAAGTCCATTTTTACCACTGTGTGGCATCCCCCCTTCTTCTTACAACACTCAACAGACGTCTGGGGACAGAGGAGACCAGTTTCTCAAGTTTAGAAATAGGAATGCTCTCCCATTCATGTCTAATACAGGCCTCTAACTGTTCAATCGTCTTGGGCCTTCTTTGTCGCACCTTCCTCTTTATGATGCGCCAAATGTTCTCTATAGGTGAAAGATCTGGACTGCAGGCTGGCCATTTCAGTACCCGGATCCTTCTCCTACGTAGCCATGATGTTGTGATTGCAGCAGAATTTGGTCTGGCATTATCTTGTTGAAAAATGCAGGGTCTTCCCTGAAGGAGATGACGTCTAGATGGGAGCACATGTTGTTCTAGAACCTGAACATACCATAGTTCTCTACATTAAAGGTGCCTTTCCAGACATGCAAGCTGCCCATGCGACAAGCGCTCATGCATCCCCATATCATTATAGGATATAAACACGTACGGCCACCAGATGTAGGATATATGCGGGGTCAGTATTAAACTGACGCACTTTATATATCTTAATTACTTATTCAGATTGAATAGTAATTTACGGGTTCTTTTTCTTTTTCAGTTTACCCAATATTTCTGTGATCTTTATGATGGATAAATAAACCATAAAGCCATTAAGTGACAGAGACGTTGACTTTAGTTTGGTATGCCAGGAGACACTACCATTTATTTAAAATAAATCAACTAAAATTACCACTATTACACTTGATTGACTGATTTTCACTTTCTTGCAATTTAACAAGTCAGCACACTTAAATGTAACAACAGACATAAATACAGGTTGTCAATATACTTAGTCTGTGGCTCTTAGCTTAAAAATGTAGTTACCAGCTTAGAATTTGAGATAAGAGAGAGGTTGAAGAATGAGGAAGAAAGGGAAGTTTAAGGAGTTATCTATTTTGAGTTTAACCAGAAATGACACTCCTCCGTACGAGAACCAGCTCGACTTCACAGCCCGATCCAAGAAACATCCGTAACTCTGTACTTGTTTGACGTTCAGTCTCGGTTGGTAGTTGCAGAAGCAGTCTGAGATTCACAGGTTCTGGGCCTATGAAGTCCGGTGTACCTCGGTGTGTTCATGGATTCACGTGTCGTGACGCCTGCCTTCTTCGTCAAAGATAGTGGCAGCTTCTGGGTTAGTTTCAAAATAAAGCTTTCCTCAAGAAATTCATAGAGAGCTTTTGCTCTGTGAACTTCATGGAGTCATCCATGAAGTTCCAGCTGATAAGTCAGTCTTTGGCTTTTGACCAAACTTAATCAGCTGTCAAGGCAGAGAGCTTTCGGGTCTCTGTCCATTCAAACTCTGAACGTTCACGGAAGCAAACGTTTTTTCTAGAAGTGTTGAGATCAGAAAACCGTTTCCTCATTGGTCCGTGGACCAAGAGGAGTGGGAAAACGTGCAGTGAAGACTCAAGGTTGACAGCAAGTCTGCTTAGATAAACAGAGGAATGTTTTGGGAAAGTGTCTGAAAGTGAAGAGACATTTTGACGCTTAGTTCGAGATTTAGCTGAACTCAACCAAAACAACTTCTGAGCAAGTCAGTTTGACATATTATCTGAACTCTGACATCGTTAGAGTCAGAGTTCTATGTCACCTTCATTTGCAGAAGTGACACAGTAATGCTTCACATTTAAGGAAATAACACAGCATATAACATATGTGATCATGATATATTGTAAATTACAACACTGCTCATGAATAAACACAGGTGATGCTCTGATTATATTTGTATTAGAACAAACTCAAAGATAGAAATAGTCTCTTTTTGAGTGAATCTGTCCTTTGATTTAATCTAATAAAATAAATTGTGTTAAATGTCTGGTTATTGAAAGGTCAGTAAAGGTCATCTCTGGAACAGTTCAAAAAGACTTCAGTTTGACCCTGGGTAGGTCCACTACATCTCCCCCCTTTTGGAAGTCATCGTCAGTCCTTGGGGATGAGGTCCAACATGAAAGGATACCTTGAACTGTCTCTGATCTTGAAGTAATCCAGCAAATGGAAGAAGAAAAATCAAAAATTATAATCCCATAAAGTTTTTGGAAATTCCATACTGTTCGTAGGTAATCCCATTGCGGTAAGCTTTTAATCCTTTGGAAAACAAAGTCTTATAATCCACAGCGGTAAATCCACAGCAGTAATTCCACAACGATTAGTTTTGTTGATTGATCAGCAACAATTGTTTTTATAATCAGCATGTAGAGGGGATCCCTCGATTGACGCAGAGGAGGCGACCCTTGGATGAAGGTTGAAGACCAAGCGTTGGAGCTGCAGGTCCCCACATCGAAGGTTGTTGGCTGGTTGGCTTCCAGTCAGTGCCACTCTGGTTCTATGTGTCATGCAATTATGTGGTTTTTAGGTGGGCTTATGATTGGGATTTTACATTAAGCCTTACCTATATGCACCTGGTATGTAAGCTATCATGGTTTAGATCAGCTACAATTACCAATTAAGGGGTGGATCAATTCTGTAAAATTAGAAATAGGGATCTATACCTATAAAATTTTGGAGGGCTTCTGTAACGAAGGCCTCTTCTTCCAAACTATTCCTCCATTCATTACTTAGTTTAGGTTAAACTAAAATAGAAAAATGAAATATAGTTTGGTCTAAATGTCTGTTGTCTTTTAGACGAACGACGTAGGATTTGGTATTCCTAATAAATTTTGAAGTCTATGGCGAGACTCATCAAAATGAATAGATAATCTAGAATAGAAACGATCGAATCGGTTCAATTTAGAAATTGTGAGACCAGTGTAGTTTATGGTACCTTGAGTAGCTTGTGTGTTTTTAGTTTGTCACATGGCATAAATATGTGTTATTAATCACCCATATAAATCTGACTGATTAAAAACATTGTTTACCTTATAAAATTAAGTCTCAAAAATCATGAAAAAACATGATTTTGCCTTGCCCTGGAACGCTGGGGGCGTGTCAGTGCGTGGGCGTGGTTTCAGCGCAGCTGCGCTCGTGTCCTGCCCCTGCCCTGAGCTGACTGTGTGGAGAGGCAGGCAGCAGAGATCCAGTAAACCTGCTCTGTTTTTATCTGAGTTCTGTCTGTAACAGCAGCTACTTTTTCCAAGAGTTACGCTGTTTTTGTAAATAGTTTTCTTGTGTGTTTTTAATCTGGAATGAATAAAAAAAAAAAAAGAGTTGTACCATGCGGGATTTGAACCCGTGGGGTTTGGGACGGAAGGCAAGCGCTTTATCCATTGACCTATCCAGGCATTACAGATACTTGGTATAAAACCACGTGGTATAAAAACATGTTATGATTTGTACGGGTGCCCTGACCATTGCGACATCCAGGGAAGATGCACGAACGAGGCATAATTGATTAGCTAGCTAACAATGAACAAAATATCTATGCTATTGCTATCTGATGCTATCTGCGATTCGCGAGTGAACGGCTCCACCGAGGCGAATTTATACGGCTGGAGCTGCAGGGGGTGGGGCTATACTAATGAGGACCGCGTGACGAAACGCGGTCACGTTTAAAACACGCCTAAAAAATCCTGAAACAGAAATATGTTTATACACAGTTTGCTCTATAACTCCAAAATTAATTGAGCTACAATTTTGAGACTTTTTACTCATTTACAAGATTACCATTATGACATTTATAATGTTTATTGAAGAAAATGTTGAAATTCACTTTACACGGTCTTTAATACAAAAACTTTTGGCTGGGAGTGTTCAGAACCAAAACAATATCTCAAATAATGACAACAGTAATGACTAAACAACAAGGAAACAACGTTTCACTGCTTCGACACACTCTTGTCGTCAGATTCCAAAATGCAACACACATTTGGCAGCACGGTGGCACAACTGGTAGAGCTGCTGCCTCTCAGCGACCATGTCCCCGGTTCAAATCCCGGTCCGGGGGCCTTTCTGGGTGGAGTTTGCATGTTCTCTCCGTGCATGCGTGGGTTTTCTCAGGGTGCTCCGGTTTCCTCCCACAGTCCAAAAACATGCATGTTAGGCTGATTGGTGACTCTAAATTGACCATGGGTGTGAGTGAAACAGGTCCCTCTTGTATATGAGTCCCCGTGGCTCAACGAGGCTAGCCTGTATAAATAAAGGTTGAATGAACAAGAAAAACAGGTCTCAACTTTATGACAGAGGTCAAATTAAATCTCGTGGATTTAAACGGTTGTTAAGGTTAGTTTTTTGTTGTGGGTGTTAGACTTAGCGTTTCTAAGTTCAAGTTGGACAATGCGACTTATAGGGTGGAAAATATGGTAGTTTAAACCTGATTAGTTTATTTACTAACTTGTGTTTGGGCGACCTTATTATCCCATGAAGTCGGTGAGTTTGTGAGATCTTTGTCTTTTGTGGAGTCATTGAACGCCTTGTAAGGTTTGATCTGATTTCGATGTACCCATTTAGCAATTGGCTCTTTGCGGCCTTTGCTGATTTTGATTTCGTAGACGACTGAGGACACTTTGTCTGTTATCAGATGAGGTCCAGTCCACCTGGGCATTAGTTTGCGGGCGAGAGTTCCGGTCTCGGACCCTCCTTTCCCGGTTGCTGGGGCGAACGTATAGTACCAGACTCTGTCTCCCACTTGGAGTTCATTGTGAGAGGCCTTCTGGTCATAGTACGCCTTACGTCCTTCAGCGGATCTTTCCAGGTTTTTCTGGGCGAAAGCAAAAGTGTTTCTGAGGTGTACATTCAAATCTTTGTCTTTGGCATGACCTAACATCACCCCCCTTTGGTCATGGGGGACCACGAACACAGGTGAGGACGTCCGTCCATGGGCACAAGTTAGGATGCCACCGTTTAGTTTAAGCTGTTCGCGCAGCTGAG
Source organism: Garcialebias charrua (assembly GCA_038048925.1). Classification (NCBI taxonomy): domain Eukaryota; kingdom Metazoa; phylum Chordata; class Actinopteri; order Cyprinodontiformes; family Rivulidae; genus Garcialebias; species Garcialebias charrua. The sequence goes on from JBBPBX010015884.1 coordinate 25,776, forward strand.
AGAAGACAGCACACAGGAACCTTTTAGGTTTCGGCCAACGTATCTTCCTACGTTTACCCCTTTCTGTATAATTCAGGTGTGTCACAACTGTTGGCGCAGTCGCAGGTGTATCTGATTGTACAGACTGCGACGGGTCACTGTCGTTGTGTGTGTCTTCCCACTTGTTGACTGAAGAGGGGCTCTTTGAGTCTGTAAAAACTATGTCATTTCTGATTAGTTCTAGACACAAATGTCCCTGAACCAAGGTTTCATCGAAAGCTTGGCTGATAGCCGATTTACCACAGCATCTTCGGTGTGGGATCCTTAGATCTCAACACCTTTTTCTACCTGTGGTAGGTAATGTGAGTTTTCCCCCTTTTTGTCTGATGAGGGGTCCTCGAAATTTGTAACAATGATGTCCAAGTGACTGTCAGCGTTTGGTCGACTGTCATTTTCTGGACTCAGATGCCCTTGAACCAAGGTTTCATCGAAAGCTTGGCTGATTGCCGAATTACCTGTCCCAGAGGACAGTACAGCGTCTTCGGCGTGGGATCCTTGGACCTCCACACCTTCTACTACCTGTGGTAGTGCGATAGGCAGGTAAGCTTTATTAGCTACCCCCCTTTTCTTAAAATTACACAGAAACCTCACAGGTCTTGGCCCACGTTTCTGTTCACGTGTGACTCTGGCTGTGTACTCATGTTCATTGTCAGCATCTTGTTGGCTGTCAGCATCATGACCTTCAGGATGTTGTAGACTATCAGCAATTTGTTTGCAGTCAATGTCATCAACTGTGTGCTCGGAGTTATTCATGTGCTCTGAGTTATCAAAGACAGGGTCACTCATTGTACCAGTTTGGTCATCCGTTGTCTCCTTCAAGTTTTCAAACAACCAACTTATGTCCACAATCTCCTCAGAGCTTATAGGTATGGTGCCTTTTTTCTGGAACTTCTGTGACCTTTTACTACTCCCGGACTGTCTAGTCCGCGGTGCAAGGACAGGGCCTTTGCTCTGTGTAGACCGCGGAGGGTCACTTAAAGAGCGGACACCTACCGTTTGTGTTTTTTTGCTTATCTCGGGCAGTTTCGTCCGAGGGGCAGGAACAGGGCTTTTGCGCGTCCTTCTAAACCATATTGGGTCACTTTTTAACCACTTCGGGTCATTGTTCCAGCTGGCATCAACATTTCGTGGTTTGTTAGTTTGAAAAACATGTTTTTTCTCGCATATTTTAGGAGAGGGAGTTAATGAACTTGTCCCTTCCAGCTCCAGCGAGTGGGATTTGACCTTTTCTTGGTAATGTAGTTCACACTCTGGTTTTGTTTTTAACCAGATCGGGTCATTGCTTTGTCTGTGAGCTTCACAAACATTTACAGCATACCGTTTTATTTTTGGTTCTCTTATCACACGTTTTAACTCAATTTTTCTTAGGCGAATATCTTCACTTCTTTGAATGTGCTTCTGCTTCTGTGCTTCAAGCTTTGATGCGATCAGCTTGAAAGCTTCATCATTTCTTTGCCAGATGTACCTGTCACCTGAGCCACCTTGGCTCAATCCAAGCCATTTTGGGACCCTTAGAGAGCGGACCCTCTCACTTGTTTCACCCTGTTTAACATCCATTGTTGTATTGATTTTTGTGTGAAAAAAAATCAAATAAGATTGTTCTCATGTTAGTGCTTGCAAATAAATATTCACTTTTAATGTAGCACTGAGTTAATTAAACTAATCAGCTAGGGTTTACGCGTTTCACTGTGTACTAAGTATTCATTTTTCTGCAGGTTTTTACCCTCAATGAACTTTGTAAAAGTTAAATGCATTCTTGCAGTGTTAACTTTAAAATAGAACTTATGTTCAAACAACAGTTACTAACTAACCCAAGCCTGATTTCCGTTTTTTCACTCAAACGTTTATAAAAAGGGCTGACTTAAATGCAATGATTTCACCAAAATGTGACAGGATGTTGCTTGAGCATGCCTTAAAAAGATGTCTTGCAGTCTCAGTGAAACTGATTTTTTACTGCATTTGACAGTTATCAGGAGTGAAAAAGGACTTTCTGTTCGTTATTTTAAATAATTTTTGTATTTAAAATAAACTGGAGTGTTTGTGTGCTCAGCATAACATTAAAGATGTTACTCTACATAAAAATCAGTGATTTTTTATCAATTAGTTGTCCTGTGACATGTTCAAATCTGCTCTGCCACCTTTGCTTTGATTTTTGTGAACACCAAGTCAAAAGATGCTTTCTGTTTGTCATTTTAAACTTTTTATTTAAAATAAACTAAAGTCATTAATTGTACACAGAAAACGTTAAAAATGTCATTTTTAACTAGAAGTGTACAGTTGTGTACACCAATTCTGTTTAAAATGCAGAGATGTGAAGAGCATAATGTGGAAATGCACCACTTTCCATCATTTCGTTCTTTGATTTAATGTGAAAATCAAATAGAAGAGGCCTTTTTTTGTATGTTATTTTGAATCTCTTCAGTATATAAAATAAGCAAAAATGTTTGTCTGTACCTCTGTTATTCTAAAATTTGTATTTAAAATAGACAAGAGTTTTTTGTTTGTGCACAGAACAATTTAAAGGTGGTATATCACCATAAAAATGCTGACTTTTATGATGTTTTGAGAGAACTCATCTGTTAACGTCTTGTGAGTGTAAGCTGTCACTCAAAGGTGCAGCACCTGGAAATGACGACAAAAATGGGCGGGTCGACGCAGCGCGTCACCAGCTTCCAGCGAGCAGATGAGGTTCTCTACACAAATACGTGACGTCAACCAATCAATCACAGCGCTTGTAGTTCTCTTCCTAAGCATTCATGGTCAATGTAGTCTTATAACCTTCGACCAATGCAGTGCCGGAAATGATGACAAAAGTGGGCTGGTCGCATCGGCGTGCGTCCCCACTTTAGCGAATCAACGCTCGCTTTACAGATACGAGACGTGATTGACAGATCACAGCTCTCGTTTTATCCAATCACAGCTCATAAACAAACGTGTATGACACGTCGCTTTAACGTTACCTTAGCACAACAGAACGCAACTTTACAGACCCTTAAACAACTCAAATGCTTCAAATTAACTTCCCAAAATTCTGAAACATGGCAATCACAATTAAAACAGGCACAACTTAGCTACGCTTAGTAACACAGCACTTCAACTGCAACACAACACGGACTCTCTCAGAGCCGCGTCAAGGTCGGTTCCGTTCACTTTTAATGGAGCAGAACTCGGGTCTCAGAACCACTATCCGACAACGTTTCAACAGTAATATGCTTGACCTGCTCTAAAATGTAAAAACACCACACACAGCAATCTTGTAAATGTTAATAATAGCTTCTAAAAAATGACTCTGGTCATTTTTTGAGATGAGATTGCCTTAGCTTGTGGACACGTAATCTGGACCGGGTCTTCAGAACCACCAAAGACTTCCCACACAGCCTGACAACTACCCACCAAAACTACTTATAGCGTTTTAAAAAGTTGAACAAATAACAATTTCAGCTTCAAATGTCATTGACTGCAGTCCTGCAATCGTTCTGAACACTTCCAGCCCAAAATTATTATCCTCAGAGTTAAAAATTGGATTCTAATATGCAAACATGATATTATAGTTCATGAGAGATCACAGATTAATGAATAATCCTTAAGAAACTCGTACAGGACCACCAGATATATACTTAAACACATATGATACACATACGGTGCCCCAGATATAGGATATAAACACGTACGGCCACCAGATGTAGGATATATGTGGGGGTCAGTATTAAACTGACACACTTTATATATCTTAATTACTTATTCAGATTGAATAGTAATTTAAGAGTTCTTTTTCTTTTTCAGTTTACCCAATATTTCTGTGATCTTTATGATGGATAAATAAACCATAAAGCCATTATGGTAAATGGTAAATGGAGCTTATTTATATAGCGCTTTCCAGCCCCCTGTGAGGAGCCCCAAAGCGCTTTACAATACCAACCATCCACCCATTCATACACGCATTCATACACCGGTAGCGGCGACTGCCATGCAAGGCGCCTTCCAGTCCTACCGGGAGCAACTCAGGGTTAAGTGTCTTGCCCAGGGACACAACGACACATGGTGTGGGGAACCGGGATTCAAACCTCCAACCTTCCGATCAGGGGAAGACTGCCATTACCACTACGCCACGGCCGCCCATTAAGTGACAGAGACGTTGACTTTAGTTTGGTATGCCAGGAGACACTACCATTTATTTAAAATAAATCAACTAAAATTAACACCATTACACTTGATTGACTGATTTTCACTTTCTTGCAATTTAACAAGTCAGCACACTTAAATGTAACAACAGACATAAATACAGGTTGTCAATATACTTAGGCTGTGGCTCTTAGCTTAAAAATGTAGTTACCAGCTTAGAATTTGAGATAAGAGAGAGGTTGAAGAATGAGGAAGAAAGGGAAGTTTAAGGAGTTATCTATTTTGAGTTTAACCAGAAATGACACTCCTCCGTACAAGAACCAGCTCGACTTCACAGCACGATCCAAGAAACATCCGCAACTCTGTACCGGTTTGACGTTCAGTCTCGGTTGGTAGTTGCAGAAGCAGTCTGAGCCTCACAGGTTCTGGGCCTATGAAGTCCGGTGTACCTCGGTGTGTTCATGGATTCATGTGTCGTGATGCCTGCCTTCTTCGTCAAAGATAGTGGCAGCTTCTGGGTTAGTTTCAAAATAAAGCTTTCCTCAAGAAATTCATAGAGAGCTTTTGCTCTGTGAACTTCATGGAGTCATCCATGAAGTTCCAGCTGATAAGTCAGTCTTTGGCTTTTGACCAAACTTAATCAGCTGCCAAGGCAGAGAGCTTTCAGGTCTCTGTCCATTCAAACTCTGAACGTTCACGGAAGCAAACGTTTTTTCTAGAAGTGTTGAGACCAGAAAACCGTTTCCTCATTGGTCCGTGGACCAAGAGGAGTGGGAAAACGTGCAGTGAAGACTCAAGGTTGACAGCAAGTCTGCTTAGATAAACAGAGGAATGTTTTGGGAAAGTGTCTGAAAGTGAAGAGACATTTCGACGCTTAGTTCGAGATTTAGCTGAACTCAACCAAAACAACTTCTGAGCAAGTCAGTTTGACATTATCTGAACTCTGACATCGTTAGACACCTTCATTTGCAGAAGTGACACAGTAATGCTTCACATTTAAGGAAATAACACAGCATATAACATATGTGATCATGATATATTGTAAATTACAACACTGCTCATGAATAAACACAGGTAATGCTCTGATTATATTTGTATTAGAACAAACTCAAGGATAGAAATAGTCTCTTTTTGAGTTAATCTGTCCTTTGATTTAAACTAATAAAATAAATTGTGTTAAATGTCTGGTTATTGAAAGGTCAGTAAAGGTCATCTCTGGAACAGTTCAAAAAGACTTCAGTTTGACCCTGGGTAGGTCCACTACACCATCAGTGATGCAGGCTTCTGAACGGAGCGTTGATAACAACTTGGGCTATCCTTGTCCTCTCTGGTCCGGATGACATGGCGTCCCAGTGTTCCATAAAGAACTTCAAATCGTGACTCATCTGACCACAGAACAGTCTTCCATTTTGCCACACTCCATTTTAAATGACCCCTGGCCCAGTGCAAACGTCTGAGCTTGTGGAGCTTGCTTAGAAATGGCTTCCTCTTTGCACTGTAGAGTTTCAGCTGGCAACGGCGGATGGCACGGTGGATTGTGTTCACTGACAATGCTTTCTGGAAGTATTCCTGAGCCCATTCTGTTATTTCCTTGACAGTGGCATTTCTGTTTGAGGTGCAGTGACGTTTAAGGGCCCAGAGATCACGAGCATCCAGTAGTTTTACGGCCTTGACCCTTACGTACAGCGATTGTTCCAGATTCTCTGAATCTTTTGATGATGTTATGCATGGTTGATGATGAGAAGCTCTTTTTATACCCAATCATGTTGTCAGTTGACCTAATTAGTGTTAATTGGTCTTCCAGCTGTTCGTTATATGCTCAATCTCCTTTTTCCAGCCACTTATTGCTACTTGTCCCAACTTTTTTGGGATTTGTTGACACTGTGAAATTTTGAATCAACATATTTTTCCTTTAAAATGTTACATTTACTCAGATTAAACTTTTGAGCTGTCATCTATGTTCTATTACGAATAAAATATTGACATTTGCCATTTCCACATCATTGCATTCAGTTTTTATTCCCAATTTGTTTAGTGTCCCAACTTTTTTGGAATCCGGTTTGTAGATAACAGTGAGGTGTCAGCCCCATTATTTACCCCGCAAGTTCACAGTGACGTTCATCGCAGTCGCTTACATTTCTCCCGATGCTAATACCATACCATACCATACCATTTTATTTTATTTATAGAGCACTTAAAACAGCAACAAGGCCAACCAAAGTGCTGTACAAACAAACAACAGGCAACACATAGGCAACATACAAAATGAAGCTTAAAAAAAACCAGAATATAGACATAAAATCATTGCAGATAATAAATATACCGACCAAACACAGATCATCTGGTGTTGAAAGCAACAGAATAGTAGTGGGTCTTTAAACGGGATTTGAAAACCGAGAGAGAGGAGGCCTGTCTGACGAGCTGAGGTAACTTGTTTTAGAGTCTTGGGCCTGTTACAGAGAAGGCCATGTCATTTCTGCATTTAAGACGAGTTCCTGGAACTGTTAGAAGTAACTGGTCCGCTGACCTCAGAGAACGTGGTGGGACATACGGGTGTAGCAAATCAGGGAGATTCTAAATCATCAATTCAAACATCGAACTGTAAACTTTTTCCCTCTGGGTTTTTTTTCCCTCTGTGGGGGTCTCCATTGTTCTGTCTCCCGGTTCTGCCTTCCACCCTGGGCGTCGTTTCGCTGGATTTGCTTCTGTCGACTGACTGGTGAGGGCCGCTGCGCTTCTCCGGCTTGCTGTGTGTGGACGACGCGGGCCGCCGTTGGACCAGCTTTGCCGGGGTTGTGGGTTCCGGTCTGCAACAGTCGGATGTGTGTGCCTGCTGGAGCTGATCTGCCGTTGTTGGTCCTGCGGGCTGTTGGGACCACGGAACCGGTCCTCTGGCGTCGGTTCTGGGTGTTGTAGCTGCTAGGCCGTAGCTGCCATCGATAGGTTGGTGAACATCGTGACCAGGCTTCGGCTTTCGACTAGCAAGCTGAATAACTACCACCATAAGGCCAGAAGTTTGGTGATTGATGTCGAATAAACGTGGACAAAGGAAAAAAGAATCATTGGAAAAAAATTCTGAAGACATGGAGGAAATAAAAAAAATCATTAAACTTTATGAGTGCTGAACTAACAAGATTAGCGTCTCAACAAGAACTCCTGATTGGTCTTATTGATGAAGTAAAACAACTGAAAATCCTGATAAGTAATAAAGACAATAAAATAGCTGAACTTGAAAAAAATTTGATTATCTGGAACAAGACGCAAGACTAAATAACCTGGTGATAATGACTTGAAATCAAGCGCCGGTCATTTGCAAAGGTTACTGCGGGTACAGACACAACAGGAGATGCACTACAGGATGATGAGCCGTGGACTTTGGAGGAGCCAGTAGTGTCTTTTTTACAAGACAAGGACATTGATGTGGACCATGAGGACATTTCGATCTGTCACACCTTACCTAGTAAATCATAAAAATGGAAAACTTCAATAATTCTCAAGTTCATCAGTAGGAAATCTAGAAATAATGTAATAATGCAAGCAAAAAACTGAAGAGAGCAAGGATATACATAAATGAACATCTAACAAAAAAAGGCATTATTGCACGTGAAGCAAGGTTGTTAAAAAAACAGAATAAAATAGCATCAACATGGACAAGAAATGGAAATATTTAGATTAAAATACATGAAGGGTCTCAGCCAAAAATAATAAAAGAAGTGAAGGATTTGGAAAGACTTAGATGATCTTAATTGGCCCTGTAATATTAAAATTTAGTATTGCATTAAATTTAAACGTAATATTTTGTTAGGGATAATTCAAAGTCAAATGCAAATGGATAATTTGGTTTAAACGGTCCATTACATAAAAGAAGCTTGTTTCTTTAAACGTAAAAACAAAGTATTAATAATTAAATGTTTGTTGATCAGGAAACTCCTTATGGGAACAGCTTCATCGGGTTGATGTTGACCTCTGTGCATCCTGGGAAACGCTGCTGCACCCACGATCCGACATCAGGAAGGATGGATGGATGGATGGATGGCTGTTCAAATCTAATCTTTTTCTTATGATTCTTTAAAGGTCAAATACAAATGGAAAATATTCTTAACTTCCAGTATGTTTTTAAACAAACACTATATATATATATATATATATAGTAAAATATGTTTAGGAAATTATTGTTCAATGACACCACTTAAGAAACTATACTGTACACACTTAACATTGTAAAATATGTTTAGGAAATTATTGTTCAATGACACCACTTAAGAAAAAAAATGTTTATTAGGAAAAATAAAAAGTAAAAAAAGCAAAAAAATACTACAAACTCTACAAAAATAGATTCTGTATTCAAGTAATAAATTAAAATTAGATTTTTTTATAGACAAACTGGATGAAGGCTAGCTTTTTTTTTTTGGCATATAAATGCAAATACATCAAAAACCACACCACAGATATTTTTTAAACTTAAAGAATGTAATCACAAGATGTTCATGTACAAACTGTAACCTGTTGGAGTTATTTGAATTAAAATTTGATTATTTTTTTATAGACAAAAGGATGGAGGCTAGCTTTTTTTTTTTCTTTTTTTTTTTTGGCATATAACAGCTAATAAATCAAAAACCACACCGCAGATTTTTTTTCAAACTTACAGAATGTAATCACAAGATGTTCACGTAAAAACTGTAACCTGTTGGAGTTATTTGAATTAAAATTCGATTTTTTATAGACAGAAATATGTGTAGGCTAGCTTCTTTTTTCCCCCCCTAGTACTTTGTAACACATATCATCAAATATATCAAAAACTACACCGCAGATTTTTTTTTTTACTAACAGAATGTAATCACAAGATGTTCATGTACAAACTGTAACCTGTTGGAATTATTTGAATTAAAATTCGATTTTTTTATAGACAAAAGGATGGAGGCTAGCTTCTTTTTTTCCCCCTAGTACTTTGTAACACATATCATCAAATATATCAAAAACTACACAGCAGATTTTTTTCATGTACAAACTGTAACCTGTTGGAGTTATTTGAATTAAAATTTGATTTTTTATAGACAAAAGGATGGAGGCCAGCTTCTTTTTTTTTTCCTAGTACTTTGTAACACATATCATCAAATATATCAAAAACTACACCACAGATTTTTTTTTACTAACAGAATGTAATCACAAGATGTTCATGTACAAACTGTAACCTGTTGGAGTTATTTGAATTAAAATTCGATTTTTTTATAGACAAAAGGATGGAGGCTAGCTTTTTTTTCTCTTTTTTTTGGCATATAAATGCAAATACATCAAAAACCACACCACAGATATTTTTAAAACTTACAGAGTGTAATCACAAGATGTTCATGTACAAACTGTGACCTGTTTGAGTTATTTGAATTAAAATTCGATTTTTATTATTATTTTCGTAGCGCATGCGACAGGTTTGGAAGAAGTCAAAGCGAATCAATTTAAATCCAGCAGATTTGACCACTACGTGAATTTATTAAGGAACGGTTAAGCTCAGGAACCCTCGTGCTATAAAGTCAGCTATGAAATATATTTTTTTCAGCGTTTATTTAGCTACATTTTAAAAGAAATAAAGCCGCCCGCGCGCGTGCTCGTGGCGACCTACTTTTTAAAATCCTACAGTTTTGAGCATTACGTGAATTTATTAAGGACACGTTCAACTTAAGACACATCTTTGCTATAGTTTTAAAAACAAATAATTGTTTTTACCGTGTTAATCTTGTAAAGTCCTTCCGTGTTTGCTGCTCGCTTCGGTAGCAGCCAGCTCCGGTCCACACAGACTCCTCCCCCGACCTATGACGTGAAGGACAGCTTGCTTATAGCGCCCTTCGACCCTGCCAAGAAAAGCGTCCAGAATTCTGGTGCGGCGCGGCTCATAAGTCAGGTGGAAAATGCGTTCAGCTCGTTTCTGGCACGCATATATTATGCAATAACCAACCCGCGCTAGCAAGTGGAAAAAGGGCATAACAGGGGTGGAGGCCTCCATGTTCTACTGTCCCCCTCTTACAATGCTGTTATTGCTAGTATCACTCAGCCTCCTGTGAAAAGCAAACAACCATCAGGGTGCTAATGATTCATCGTTGGTAAATGGTAAATGGAGCTTATGTATATAGCGCCTTCCAGCCCCCTATGAGGGGCCCCAAAGCGCTTTACAATACCAGCCATCCACCCATTCATACAAACATTCATACACCGGTAGCGGTAGGCTGCCATGCAAGGTGCCAGCCAGTCCTACCGGGAGCAACTCGGGGTTAAGTGTCTTGCCCAGGGACACAACGACACATGGTGTGGGAACTCGGAATTCGAACCTCCAACCTTCCGATTGGGGGAAGACTGCCTTTACCACTACGCCATGGCCGCCCCATCATTAGGCTGATGGTCCTCCTTTATCATGTGAGCAGCTGGTTTTGGCTGTCAGCAGCAAACTGGTTGATCTTCAACGAGAAGGTGCTACCGGTATTTATAAGACTGAGCTGAATACAGCACCTCAGACTGAAGAAGTCTTTCGGATGAAAGATGAAACGTTTCTACTTTTTTTTGAATGTTTAGAGGACCAGACTTAACTTTATTAGATACTGTAGCTCATATATAACATCCATCCATCCATCTATTATCTTTACCCGCTTCTTCCATTTTGGGTCACGGGGGTCGCTGGTGTCCATGTCCAGCAATCACAGTGCGAAGGGCAGGGTACACCCTGGACGGGTCGCAAGTCCATCACAGGGCCACACAGAGACAAACAAGACAAACCATTCACTCTCTCACTCACACCTATGGACAATTTAAAGGGATTGTGACATGATTTTTTTACTATTCATAAAATTGCTCAAAATATATATATTTTATCATTTAAATATGTTTGTTTTTGCAAACAAAATGATAAATCACTTTAATTTTGCTTTAAAAGTGATTTTGAACTTCAAGCCGTGTTTAATCATGGGAAATCCGATTACACTCGAACGCACCATATGTGATGTCACACTGGGCAGAGGGCTGTGGTGTCTTTAATAGCGGACAATTTAAAACTGGACGAATTTAGCAATCTAAGTGAAGATTTGAGCTATTTGTCTTCATTTTGGGAAGCAGAAAATTGTTTGGGTGATGGAACAAGAAACAACAGGATCTAATTTAGGTCTGATGCTGTATCAGACTTCCTTCATGTCGAGCTGCTCATACCTGCGCACTGTGACAAGCCCAGAGCTCTGCCCGGTGTGACATCACAGATGGTGCGTTCGCGTGTAATGGGATTTCCCATGATTAAACACGGCTTGAAGTTCAAAATCACTTTTAAAGCAAAATTAAAGTGATTTATCATTTTGTTTGCAAAAACAAACATATTTAAATGATAAAATATATATATTTTGAGCAATTTTATGAATAGTAAAAAAATCATGTCACAATCCCTTTAAGTTACCAATCAGCCTAACATGCATGTTTTTGGTCTGTGGGAGGAACCCGGAGAAAACCCATGCAAGCACGGAGAGAACATGCAAACTCCACCAAGAAAGGCCCCCGGACCGGGATTTGAACCGGCAACCTTCTAGCTGAGAGGCAGCAGCTCTATCAGTTGTGCCACCGTGCTGCCTCATATATAACATGATGGATGTTATGTACCCCAGGGTTTTTAAATGTTTTTAAACAACAGTCTAAGCTCCTGTTTATTTTACTTCACTGTAACCTACTGCTAAATGCTGCAGCCTGCTGGTTTAGGAAGAACTCTTTTTTTTCCTTAACTCAACCTGACCTGAATCAAGCTAATTAGGCAGTGCTGGTGTTCACCTGCAGCTCCTGCCTTTGTATTAGACAGACAGTGCTTTGAGCGGTGGTGGAGACTTGATGCAACAGGATTGGGCTTGTTGATCAAGTGTGTGGACTTACAGGAAGCAAGGGTAGAAGCTGGACACAAGATTTGGCTTGTGACTCTAGTAAAAAGCTGGTGTGGAAAGACATCAGTTGTCAGCTGTAGTTCTGATGAACAGGCTGAAGATACACTGAAGGTAACTAACCTAGTGTTGATTGACAGCTGTAAAGCTGTGTGTGTTATGCTGACTCAGAGAGACCTCCACCCTCTCTGTTTGTTGGTAAGTCTGCTCAAGGGAGAGTAGCTGAGCTGTTTGGAGCTCTGAAGTGACCCTGACTGTTTAATAATAATAATAATAATAATAATAATTATTATTATTATTATTAATTCAATTTATAACGCGCTTTTCATTAGTGAAAATCTCAAAGCGCTACACACATTGAATGCTACACACATTCATACACCGGTAGCGGCAGACTACCATGCAAGGTGCTTTCCAGTCCTACCGGGAGCAACTCGGGGTTAAGTGTCTTGCCCAAGGACACAACGACACATGGTGTGGAGAACCGGGATTCGAACCGCCAACCTTCCGATCGGGGGACGACTGCCATTACCACTACGCCACGGCCGTTTAAGTAGAGTTCTGTGTGGTCTAAAAACACCTTAAGTGCTAATGGAAGCTTTGGCTTCTGACTTTGAAGGTGTGTACCTGTGCTTGTGCCTATGAGGCTTAATTAGGTCTATGGTTGAAGACACTGAGGGCAGTGTCTTTACAGTTGTTCAGGAGGAGGACAACTGGGATCAACAGTGAGGTGACTGTTGTGTTTTTTTCTCTTTCTCATTTTTTGTTGTACTTTTGACTGCGTGGGTGTAGGTAGTCCAGTTTTCGTGTTTTGTTTGTTTAGGTTTTTTTTTGGTAAGGTAGATCGTCGCCTGGGGAGACACGACGGTCCTGTATAGGATTGGGTCAACCTGGGTGGCGTTTTATTGTTTTTGGCCACACTCACCAGTCCAACACTGATTTGTATTTTTTCTTAATTTTCTTTTTCTTTGGACGCTGAGCCAGAAGAAGTCGCTCCTGGCCTGGTGGGAGAAGCCAGGGAGGACCCCGCTTGCTTGGAAGTGCTTATTTTTAGTTAAATAAAATTTTCTTAAAACTTTTGCTGTGTCCAATATCCCTTTGAATATGTTTTGGCTGATTCAGTCGTAACATATTTATTGGGGGCTCGTCCGGGATGACTAATATGAGCGAGTGTTTTGTAGGAGAGACCTAGTAGTAGTGAGTTGGGTGTTTTTGGTGCATCTGCTGTGCTTTGCTTGTTAGACGTCCTGCACGTCTGTTTTGTCAGTGGCCAGCTGACTAAAATCATATGTAGTACTCTGGTGTGTCTGTTAGCCTAAAGACTATCTACTCTTGTGATGGAAATCCCATCACGTTTCCACAATAGTTGAGTTGAATCAGCTCAGCAAGCTGCTGATTTGTTGAGTGCTCACAGCTGCACGTCTGTTTGCTGCGTTCACTTGTGGCCCGGATATTTTAATACTGTTGTATTTAGTGAAGTGAACAGTCTACTGTCTTGTGTATATAATCATGGAGTTCAGTTTAGACAGTTTTGTAGAAAAACCTACCGTTGAGGCTCTGGCTAACTGCACAAAAGAGCAGTTATTGTGTGTAGCAGAACACTACGAGATCCCTGTAGATAAAGGCACTAGAAGGGAGACGATAGAACGTGAACTGATCGCAGAATTAGCTCGCCTTGGAGTTTTTACTGCTGACATGATTGCAGAAAGTCCTGTGAGGACTCCATCCTCTTATGCCTCCTACCCACTGCCCCCTTTGTCGAGCGGCCGAAGCGGCCGGATAACACCGGTTTACATTCAAAGTCTATGGAGGAGACGCGTGGAGTCACGGCGAACAAGGAAGCGGCGAGATTCGAGTGATCGAAGCGGCGCGACGGCAGCCTGCACACGCACGCGCGCGTCGCCGTCGAGCCGCAGACGTCCCAAATGTTGATCTCTGGCGGCTCGACGCATCCGGCAAACAGTCGGGAGAGCCTCGCTATCTGATTACACAACCACAACGGGACTTTTTTCGGACTTTTTAAACTCACCGGATCGAGCCTCCAGGAATTGGACCCAAACTCCGGTAAGAAACGTGGCATTTTTACAGTTGCTGCTGACAGGCTGCTGTCCTCTCCAGTGTAGATCACCCCAAACATAAAAAAAAGTTTTAATCTCATCGAAGACCGTCGGAGGTGCAGTTAAAACAACAACTGAACCCGGAAAACAAGCCAGAGACCCCTCCCTCTGCTACCCCCTAGTGTACGTCATCAGACGGTGTTCAGTGGTTCAGTGGGACCGTGACCAGCGGCAAAAAGGGGACGGCAGGCGCGTTTCGAGTTGTGCAGTGGGTAGGAGGCATCATGCTGTGGATAAAGAGGTTCGTTTAAAAGAACTTGAATTAGAGTTGGAACTACGTCGGATGGAAAATGAAACCATTAGAATAAAAAATGCAGCTGATGCTGAGGCGGTCATAAGAGCAGCAGAGCTCGAGAGGGAAGCTAAGAAAGAAGCTGCAGAAGCCACAATGAGAGCAGCAGAGCTCGAGAGGGAAGCTAAGAAAGAAGCTGCAGAAGCCACAATGAGAGCTGCTGAGCTGGCGCAACAGACAGCTTTAAGAGAGAAGGAAATGGAGTTAGAAGCTAAAATTCGCCTGAAGGAGCTGGAACAAGGACAAGCTCCGTTTTCACCTGTTGTGTCTAGTTTTGACGTGAGTAACAATCTATCATTCGTACCTTCATTCAATGAGAGTGACGTAGACAAATTTTTTGTCCTATTTGAAAAAAATGTGCACACTTTTAAGTGGCCTGATTATGCATGGCCCTTATTATTACAGTGCAAAATAACCGGAAAAGCTCAAGACACTTATGCATCTCTTTCAATAGATGACAGTAGTGATTACAAGAAAGTAAAAGAAGCTATCCTACGGGCTTATGAGTTAGTTTCGGAAGCGTACAGACAAAAGTTCCGAAAGCTAAGAAAACTTGAGAGTCAGACTTATGCTGACTATATGAGAGATAAAGAAATCCTTCTTAATCGATGGTGTATGGCTAGTTCAGTGACTAGTTTTGAACAGTTTAAACACCTTATATTAATCGAAGATTTTAAGAACTGTTTACCAGATCGGGTAGCTACTTATTTAAATGAACACAGAGTGTTGGAGACTTCTAAAGCCACAGTTTTAGTAGATGAGTATATGTTGACCCATAAGCTCAGTTTTGAACGTCCTAGATTCGACAAAACACCTACTCCTGATAAAGCTAAAGCGGATGGTTTTGAGTCTCCTCGGTTTTTCAGACCCAGAGGTAACGGAAAGTCAAGAGGATCTGCTGCCGCTCACAAGGAGAGTGGTGCGTTTGCTGGGCGTAGGGAAAGCAGAGCTTCGTTTGGACGTGGAGCATCTACAAAGGATAATGTGGTTTGTTTTTATTGCAGACAAGAAGGTCACATTAGTACTCATTGCCCTAAACTAAAACAAGACCCAAAACCAGTAGCACTTGTTGAAACCCTAAGTAAACCGCTGTCTCCCACTACAGGTTCTCCTGAAAACGATGGATTTCGGCCGTTTATAATGGAGGGGTACATTTCTGCTTCTCACTCTGGTGATAAGGTACCGATCAAAATACTGCGTGATACAGCTGCGTCTCAATCCTTCATATTAGAAGATGTACTACCTTCTGATGAACTTGAGATTATTAAAACATAGCAACCTATACATGGTTTTAGTATGCAAGATTTTAACGTGCCTTTAGCTAGAGTTGTGGTCCATTCTGAGTTGTGTTCTGGAGAAGTCATAGTTGGGCTTCAACCGAGTTTTCCCATTACAGGAATCTCAATGATCATGGGGAATGATTTAGCTGGAGGACGCGTGCTTGTTACTCCTGAAGTAACACCCGTCCCAGTGCTGTGTACTCAACCAGATGAATTAGCACGCACCAGAGTCAGGGGAATCCAACATGGCGGCAGTGTAAAAGACGAGCTCCCCGACCCAGATTCATGTAAGCCCGAACTTCGTGAAAAACTAGGAAAAAGTTAGATATATAATGAATTAAAAAAGAAGGGCATTTACCATGCCAAGAGGAAAAAACGAAAGAAAACAGCTAAAACCCGAGTTAGGAAAAAGAGGAATCGCCGAAAGCGAAGCGCTAGCTTCAGGGCTAACGGATTTAGCTAAAAAAGTTAGCGACAGACCCGAGGCCTGCGCCACATTAAGCATGGCAAACTTGGAAACAATTCTCCAGGAACTGCGTGATTTTCGCCAGGAAAGCTCGGACTCGGATAACAGACGCGGAGGAGCACCTGCAGCACATGGAGGAGGCCACGTTGGAACTCCTGGAGCTACAGAAGCAGTTCGAAACGAGGCTGGTGGACCAAGAGGGAAGATCCAGGAGGGGGAATATCAGGATTCATGGTATCAAGGAGGGGGCAGAGGAAGGAGCCGGAAAGATGTCGGACTTTGTGGAGAACCTGCTGAGAGAAAAACTGGAGCTACCTCCGTCCTTCTCCTTCCAGATAGAGAGAGCCCACAGGGCTCTGCCATCATGACCCTCACCTGAATCACCTCCGAGATCTATAGTGGTAAAGTTTTTGGACTTCAGAGTAAAGGAAGAGATTATAAAGAAGGCATGGCAGAAGAAGGGATTCATGTACGAGGGGAAGAAAGTGTTTCTGGACCATGACTACGCTCCGGAGGTGCTGAAGAAAAGGAAGGAATATGCGGAGGCGAAGAGAGCTCTGCGAGAGAAGAATATACGCTTCCAGACACCATTCCCAGCGAGACTGCGGGTGTTCTACGAGGGAGAGACGCGGGTCTACGACACGGCTGAGGAGGCGACGAAGGACATGGCGGGACGAGGATTTCGGGTGGCGGTGGCTACACCGGCGGAGACCAGCCTGCAGAAAATCAGACGTCTGACTTGGAAGACCGTGGGGGCCAAGAAGGGACAGACACCTAAGGACACTGCAGCAGGATTTAAACAGAAACTACAAGGCTTTAGGAGGAATCAGGAAAATGTGTAAGAGCCAATGTCATTAAAAACGAGGAATGAGGTATGTAATGTTTTTTTGTTTCTATTATCAGTTGTTATAAGGCTGGAGCTAATGAAGAAAAAAAAGGCAGAAGCGTGGACTTTTGGTAATTACTTTATTACTATTATTGTACTAATCTATGTTCGCTAATCGGGTTAATTCGAGAAGGACATTTTACTAATATAGCAGATGGGTCGGGCTGCCATTTATGTTGCCGCGGACGGCACATGGACAAAGCTGTGGGCAACTGTAAGAGCCCGCTCCCTCGGGCAGGGAGAGGACATCTCTTAGGGCACATATTCCATCATAGCCCAAAAAGGGTCAAAATACAGACCCCACTCAAGGAAGGACTACTTTTAATCACGAGTTCATCAGTGATAGTTCTGAAAGTGTTGTTGTTGTTGTTGTTGTTGTTGTTTTCCTGTAGCCAGAGGGTTCATGAGGGGAGGGGTGCAGAGAGGGGGAGAGATACGTTGCTACAAGGTGGTAATGAATACGCAGAAAAAATTATCAAAGTTGGTGTCTTTTAATGTGAATGGGATGCTCAACCCAATCAAGAGGTCTAAAATATTAAGAAAATTGAAAAAGGAGGGGGTGGGAGTGGCACTGTTGCAGGAGACTCACCTGACTGAGAAGGAACATGACAAGCTTAAGAGATATGGGTTTAATCAAGTTTATTATTCATCATATAGAACAGGCCACAGGAGAGGAGTGGCAATTCTTATAGCGGGAAAATCCATCTTTGAAAAGCTATCAGAAAAGAAAGACAATGAAGGAAGATATGTGATGATTAAGGGGAGATTAGAAGGAGAGCTGGTCACTATCCTGAACATCTATGCTCCCCCAGGTTCTGATTGGTCTTTCTATAGAAAAATGATTGATATGATGACAGCTGAAGGAGAAGGAATGCTATTATGGGGAGGAGATATGAATCTCAGACTGAATCCACGCCAAGACTGTTCAGACGGTGGGAAGCAAAAATCTACAATAAGTAATAAACTTAGAAAATTAATGACAGAGCTGGGAATAATGGACGTATGGAGAGAGTTAAACCCATCAGGGAAGAACTACACATATTTCTCTCCGCCCCACTCAGTATATTCAAGGCTAGATTACTTTTTTATGGAAAAAAAGGATAGATACAGAGTGGAAACATGTGATATAGGGGTTAGGGATGTATCAGATCATAGCCCAGTATACTTAACCTTGGAAATGACAAAAGAAACAAAAACAACAATGTGGAGGCTCAATGCAAATTTATTACAAGGAAAAATGAAGGAAGAACTTACGAAAGAAATCGATATTTATGTAAAGGAGAATAATAACGGTGAGGTGTCTCCCTCCACATTGTGGGATGCATGCAAATGCGAGGGAAGCTGATTGCAAAGGCTGCTTATTTAAAAAGGCAAAAACAAGGAAAACTTAGTAAATTACAAAGGGATTTAAATGATTTAGAAAAGCAGCATGAACAAAGTTGTAGGAACGATGAAAAACTCCAAGAAATCAAAAGGATAAAAACGGAAATAAACTGCATTCTGGAAGATGAGATTAAAAAAAACCTTTTGTACACAAAACAAAGATACAGGTAGTCCCCGACTTACGAGCGCTCTGACCTACGAGGTTCCGGACTTACGAGCTGGCGAATTTTTGGAAAAAACGCAAAAAATACCGAGTTTTTCTGTGTTTTTTCACCACAGTTCGTTAGCTAAACATGTGGACACACGTTTCCGATCATTTTTATGCACTCGTAAGCAGTTTTTCGATGAAAAACGAGTGTTTGTAGTCGCGCTAGCAAAACCGTTCCAACTTACGAGCGAAATTCCGGACTTACGAGACACGTGGCGGCCGTTCCGAATTACGAGATTTCCGTGTTACGAGCAACTCAAGAACAAGAAGACATCCAGACTTCCGGATGACGGAGGAGCGAGCAACAGCTTGATTCCTGAGCTCCCAGACGGTCGACTTACTCTCTCGACAAAATAACTCTAAAAAGCATTTTTGTACTCACATGTTAGTCGGGGAGTAACATGAAGACGAGAGGAAACCAGCAGGAAAACACGAAAGAATCACCCGCTTTAACGACGGAGGCTTCCGATGGTAACAAGCTAGCAATGGCTAAAGCTATGGAAGCTATGGGAGCTAGCATTCTCTCGGAGCTGAAGGAAGTTCAGACGAACCTCAAAAAACAAATTACTGACCAGTCGGGACTTATAAAAAAAGAAATGTCGGAGTTTAGAGAAGAGATGGGGAAACGACTGGATGACATTGTTACAGACCTGAAAGACGTGAAGAGCAGAGTCGAAGAGGCGGAGCAGCGGCTAACCGAGGTGGAGGAATTCAACATGGACGTCAAAGATGTACTGAGCCACACGCTAAAGCTACAGGAAAACATGCAAACACGTCTAACTGACCTAGAAGCCCGTTCAAGAAGGAATAACATCCGTATACACGGGATAACCGAGGGAGAAGAAGGTGAGAACCTGCATAAGTTCATAGAGCAATTTATAAAAACTGAACTCTCACTCACGGACCTCACGCTGGGTATACAACGTTGTCATCGATCACTGGGGCCCAAACCCCCGCCCAGCTCCAACCCTAGATCCATTGTAGTGACCTTTTTGGAATTTTCAACGAAGGAACGTGTGCTTCATTCAGCATGGGGTAAGAAGATGATACAATTGAGAGGAAAGCGGGTGTTCTTTGATCAAGATTTCCCTAATGAAATCCTTACCAAACGTAAAGCATACAACCCCATCAGGAAGATCTTAAAAGAGAAGGGAATCCGCTTCCAATCCATGTATCCAGCCAAGCTTCGTGTGTTTTATGAGAGTGGCACGGTGATTTACAACAACGCACAAGACGCATCGGATGACATGAAGAAGAGGAACATGTTTGAATCGGCGGACAAACCAGGGAAGGACACCTCACAACCCAGTTCGAGCACCCTTTCCCGGGAAGGAGCGGATGGAACTCAGCGGTGGACCCGAGAAACACGAGCGGAACACTTCAAGGAAAAACTCAGGGCTTTCAGACGAGATGACAATACTCTATGATTATCTGAAAATCCTCTGTACAGTACAAGTATTCAGAATGACCGTGCTGTGGGATCAGGACTGCTTTCTCCATGGGCGCTGCCAGGATGGATGAGAGTCGAAGGGCAGCACCGCGAGGAGCCCCCTGGGACCCCAGGGACTCTCCTCACTACACAGAAGGTGGACTGGTACCTCACTATTGGAAGTCACGTATGTTATGTATTGTTTTTTGTTTTTTTTGCAGACCCCCCCTTATCCATAAGAGCATCTGGAAAACACTAAGTATTTTTATGTTTATATATTAATGACAGAAGTGAAGCAACAATATAAGGTAATTACTCTTAATGTCAATGGTTTAAATAATCCTATTAAAAGAAAAAAAGCATTGGCAAAGATGAAAAGAGAAAAGCAAGATATAATTTTTTGGCAAGAAACACATCTTTCTACTACGGAACATGAAAAACTAAAGAAAATGGGGTTTAAAAATGTGTTTTTTTCTTCATATGCAAAAAAGAACTCTAGAGGAGTCGCAATTTTATTATCTAATAAGTTGAACTTTCAGTTCTCCTCACAAATTAAAGATAAAGAAGGAAGATATATATTGGTAAAAGGCTATATAGATAATAAAGAAGTCACCTTATTGAATGTGTATAGACCACCCGGAAATGACAAGCAGTTTATTAAGAAAATCTTTACTATGATCACAACAGAAGTATCTGGGATATTGCTAAGTGGGGGAGACTGGAACGTCCATTTAAATCCTTTTTTAGACTCATCTAACAAAATTACCAAAGCTCAGACAGAAGCAAAACACATTAAAAAAATGCTGAAAGAATTAAAATTAGTGGATGTTTGGAGGAATTTACACCCTCAAGAGAAGAAATATACTTTTTTTTCCTTTTCTCATCAGATGCATTCAAGATTAGATTATTTTTTTATACAAAATGTTGACAGACAAAGAATAATAAACTGTGATATAGGGGTGAGAGATATATCTGATCATGCCGGAGTATACATGACGCTCCATATGGATAATGACCGTAAAGAAACCTTGTGGAGATTTAATAATAGTTTACTAAACGACACTAAATTTGATAACTTTGTAGAAAAAGAATTCAAAGACTTTATGGACCATAACAACACAGAGGATATTTCTCCCTGTATTTTATGGGATGCAGCAAAAACAGTTCTAAGAGGGAAATTAATTATGTGGTCTTCCTATAAGAAAAAAGAAAAAGAAAAATGTTTAAAAGATCTTACTATAAAATTAAAATCTTTAGAAATACAATACATGGAAAATAATAATGACCATACCTTAATACAAATAAATGAAACAAAGCAAGCTTTAAACTACTTATATGAAGACCAGATAGAGAAAAAAGCAAAATTTCTTAAACAGAACTACTATGAAAACGGACACAAATCAAAGAGATTACTTGCATGGAGAATACGTAAGCAACAAGCTGATAGGTTTATAGAAAAAATTAAAAATCCAACAGATAAAAAGATAAATCACTCTCTTAGAGACATTAAAAAAGCTTTTGAATTATATTATACCGAATTATATACACAGCCTCATACAATAGATCCATTTCCAGTGAAGGCATTTCTTGCTTCTTTGGATTTACCATCAATAGGTACAGACCAAAATAATAGGCTTATAAAACAAATAACTGAGGAAGAGATCAACAAAGCAATTTCAAAGATGAAAGGGAATAAGATGTCAGGCGAAGACGGTTACCCGGCGGAATGGTATAAATACTTCAGAAAGCTATTCATCCCACTGCTTGGGAACTGCTTTAATTATATACTCTCTGGAGGGGAAATACCACCATCTTGGAGAAGAGCAGTGATCTCAGTAATCCCTAAGCAAGGTAAAGATAAGACAGAATGTGGTTCATATCGACCAATATCAGTTTTAAACATTGATTACAGGATATTTGCAACAATAATGGCTGAAAGGTTGAAATTGATTATCCCAGAAATGACAGACACAGATCAGACAGGTTTTGTTCATAATAGGCAAACTCATGATAACCTGAGACGAGCTCTTCACCTTATAGACCAAATGAAAAACACAGAATCAATAGTTGTTAGTTTAGATGCAGAAAAGGCGTTTGACTCAGTTTGTTGGAACTATCTTTATTTAACTTTGGAAAGATTTGGGTTTAATAATCAAATCATTCGCTGTTTTCAGTCCCTGTATGAGTCGCCTTCTGCTAGGATTAAGATCAATGGAGACTTATCAAATAAAATACAAATAAAAAAGGGGTGTCGCCAAGGATGCCCACTGAGTCCGATCTTTTTTACACTTTTTATTGAACCTCTAGCACAAGCCATCAGAGAGCACAAGACTATTATGGGGGTAACTATTAAAAGTACAGAACACAAAATATGCCTTTACGCTGATGACGTGCTCGTAACACTAACTAAACCAGAAACTAGCTTACCTAACCTTCTTTCATTACTTAAAATATTTGGTACTTACTCAGGGTATAAATTAAATTTACAGAAAACACAAGTCCTCTCATATAATTATCAGCCATCATTAAGAATACAGAAAATGTCCAGGTTCGATTGGTCGAATAAATCTATAAGATATTTGGGAATTAAAATTCCTACAGAGCTATCCAACCTTTTTGAACATAATTATATACCATTGACAGCAGAGATTAAAATGGATTTACAGTGTTGGTCATTATTAACCACAAACTTACATAATCGAATAGATATAATAAAAATGAACATCCTACCCAGGTTCCTTTATCTTTTTCAGGCTCTGCCTATAAAGTTACCTGATAAACAATTTTGTGAATGGGATAGAATAATCTCAAACTTTATATGGGCTAAACATAAACCAAGAATAAAATTAAAGACATTACAATTGTCGAAGGAAAAAGGTGGATGGGCTTTACCTCATTTAAAGGATTATTATAGAGCAGCACAGATGAGAGTGTTAATTGGATGGTGTGACCCATCATGTGAA
>JBBPBX010015885.1:0-35650 GCA_038048925.1 Garcialebias charrua
ATATATATATATATATATATATATATATATATATATATATATATATATATATATATATATATATATATATATATATATACACACACAAACATCTCCTTTCTACATTTGTCACAACACATGTGAATCTGCCAGTGAGCCAAAATGTTGCAGAAGGTGCAGCCATTAGCCAATTACATTGGAATGTTTGCCATTCATTCACAAACAATGGACCCAAGCCCACAAGGCATTTTCAAACTGTTAAGAACACCCATCACCCCCCTTCATTTACATTAAGAAGAAAAGTCTGCAGCTTGATCAGTATCTCAAGGGATGAGCCAATTGGCTACATCTGGTAAATATTGTACTAATTAAAAAATCCTGGTAGTCCCAGTGTTAAGTTTTAAATATTTTGTTACATCACTGACATGTCTAGCAATAAGAAATTAATAATGGTCAAGCTCAGGGCTGGATAAAATAATAATTACAGGTAAAGTAATAATTACATGTATATGTGATTACGTTTTACCTGAATTTCCACCCTGTTAGGTCCTTGTTACACCTTGTTTGGTTCATAAACCTAACAGGGTGGAACATAACAGGGTGGAATTTTTTTAGCTAATCTAGCTGTAGCTCTTTATGTGGTCAACATTTAGCTAGCTAACCTTCAACAGAATAGCAAACCTTTAATGACTAAATCTAATATGTTGTTTTTTAAATTCTACCAAATAAACATTTCCCACAATTTATCTTAACAGGGTGGAACTTTAAGGTTGACTCATACAGGTTTAATATATTTAAGATTAAAAAAAGTAAGGAGAGAGTGACAGATGAAGCTTAACTTGTTTTCCATGGTTGAATTCCCTCCAAAACCAGTTGATGTCTTCTTCTTGTAAATGGCTTTTATGGAATTGTAGTCTTTTGAGGGCAAAAAGGAAACATTCTAACAGGGTGGAAAGTTACTACTGGGACATGTATAATATCAAGAAAATATCAAATAAAAAAATAGTTTCAACAGATTCAGTTTCATAATAAAATAAGGTTTAGTCCAGTCAATCAAATTATTGAAGAAATTTCTTTTTTAATTTAATTTTATTGTTTAAACTTATTGAGGAAATATTTTACACTGCACTGCGGACACAATAAAATTGACCATCTATGTCACCAAAAAGGTGTGTAAAGTACAAAATAATATTTTAAATGCATTTCATTTATATTTGAATGATGGCAAACATCTAAGTGTATAATTAAAATACTTTGTTGTAAATATTTGGCACATTTTAGAAAAAAATCAGGGTAAGAGAAACATGCGGACATGAATGTTGCCCCAAAAAAAGAATCACCTTAGTAGCAAAATGCTATATAGAAGCAGAAAAAAGGGCTAACTAACAGCTATAAGTAGCAGAAGTCAAAAACAGCCAGTTTTTTTAAAGGGGACCTCAGATGGGTTTTTTAAATTTTTATGGTATGTCTGTGTGCTATCCAGACCCCGTTCATTCAATTTAATACACAAAATAATTCTTAGATAATAAATTATACCCTTTTTAATTCTGCCATTTCTAACTTCCGTTCTAAACGACCTGTTTATGATAATGAGGTCTGAAGTCCACGCCCGTCAAAACTCTGTTTACATTAACTCCGCCCTCTGTAACAGCCAGTATCTCAAATCTGTTGTTGTTTTAAAATTAGCTTTTTTTATTACTCGTTTGACTTACTGTTAGTGCTAGCTTAAGATAACTTACCGAAAGCTGTTTGTGCGCGCCGCCATTAGCTGCTCCTTTTATCATGCCCTCCCGAATCCGAGGCTAAAATTAGCTCTTCCTCCTCCTTCGGTAACAAACAGCCCGCGTAGCTCCGCTAGTTGCATGCGGCGCTTCGATCCGCGGCTGCACATCCAATCCAGACACACACAAAGTTCACCGAGTGTTTCCAGTTAATTTATCCGTATGAGGCAACCTCTGACCGTCACCGGACCCACACGGTCCTCAAAAGCCAGCAGCTCCCTGCAGCCCTCACCCGATCTCTCCGAAACAAAAAAAAAAAAAAAAGATGCCGTGGCCAGGAAGCAAACCCCGGTCCTTTGGGTGCCACAACAGTGATTTATCTCGCTGACCCAACCTGGCAGTGAGCAAAAGCAGTCCTTCATCGTATAAGAAACAAATACAACCACCTACTTTTAGAACGCTGGAGTTTTGATTAGATTTTGATGAAGTGAAAGGTATTCTTAAAATAAATAAATTGCTAATCTGAAAAGTATATCGATCAGTGGTGCTTGTACGTTTCAGACTGTCGCCCCGCGAGAGAGTGTGTGTACAGTTTCAACGAGACAGAGTTCAAACAAGGTAATAAAACATTCTGGTTTTACTCAAGATGTGCTGCGTGGCTGGAGCAGGGCAAGCCCCTAGCCCCCCGGGGCTAAATAAATGAATAAATAAATAAATGACCGCCGGGTCAGCTCCAAAACTGCTCGGCAACCGTGACGTGTATTATACTGAAGTGGGTTGAGCCGCACCAGGGGTTGCTAGGTGAGGGGCTGGACTCAGGTTCGAGGTGGGTTGTCCTGGCGCTTGTGACGTCACAAGCGCGATGATTTGAAAACGAAACCTATCTTATCACAGTAAAATAAATCTACTTAGAGTAAATAAACCACTGGGTGCATTTTTTTGGCACAAGGACTGTTTTTTTATGAAGTAAATACCCAAAGTTGAGTAAAAAAAACATTAAAAAGTGAATTTTGCATGTGTGGTCCCCTTTAAAGCAGTCTTTTTGATCTCTGTGTATTTTTATGGGGAAGATATATGTAAATAAAGCTATATACTGTATATTAAAAAAGTGTAAAAGTGACAAAACTCAAAAGTCCCTGCAAATCTCCTGAATGAGCCGAAGGTTTTGATGTGTGAACAGCTAAAGCAGCACAGTAGCAGAAGAAGAAAAAAAATCAGAAAAACAGCAGCCTGAATGTTGAATCAGCTACATTACACTCATTAAAATTAAAATAAGCTAACTGAACAAACAACTGGGCAATAATTAAACACATTAATAAATTAAATATACAGTATATTTAAATGAACTCATTAAGTAAAATAAAAACACGTTTCTATTCTTCAGCTGGTTTAAGGCCAGTATGAAACCACCGACACACAAACAGCCTGGGCCCTGTTTTTAATGCGCCCTGTGTTTTTTTCTTTAAGCCTCTGAGTCATCTGCACTGAGGACAGACATATTTACCGGCTGCTTTAGGAATTCCATCAAAACCAGGCGTTCCGTGACCTGAATGCTGCCGTGCACGGCAGAAAGGTTGCCCTTAATTGAAAGTGTAACATTGAGAAGGCAGGACAGAGGGGTAATTAATGTGGTGCCCGGGTGTTCAAACACGGACCCCTTCTGCCCCCCAGTGGCTGCAGCCATGTTCTGCTGCATGTTCTGGAGACCAGGCCAACGTTCTGACCTTTGACCTGAGCCAGCATGAGACCTAGAAGCTCCTGAGTCTGATGCTTCACACAATCTGATGACAGTTTTTAACCCACAACCTTTTGTAGTTTGTTGTAAGTCAAGTCAACTTTATTTGTAGAGCACATTTAAAACAGAAACTGTTATCAAAGTGCTTAACAACAACAACAATGGGAGTAAAAATTAATGGAAAAGTACGAAACACTAATGATAATACTGAAGAATTAAAAAGCATTTCAAACGTTAGCAAAATATCTCATGAACCACTTGACAGATTTTAATGAAACTTTCTGAATATAATCACTGGATAAACAGCTGTTGAACTTTTGGAGTCAGTTTGATTCAAGATGGCTGCTACAGCTAACTCAACTTTAAAAACAATGCAACTTGGTTAATTTTACAAATATTGAGCTAAAGTCTGGAGTGGTAGTAGCTGAGACTGATCCTCAATGCATACTCCGAGTACTGAAAGATTGCACAAGATTATTGTTTTTAAAAAAATTACTAAACTATTTGTAATCAACTTTGTCTGTTAGCAAAATATTTAACAAACTGTGAGATGATCTTAATAAAACTGTGAGAACTTAATCATTAGATGAACATCTACAGCTGCTTTTGGAGCTAATTTGATTCAATGGCCGCTACAGTAAAGAGAAAACGGTTACGGTTCAGTCAAATTTACAGATATTTAGCCACAGTTTGGTGTGATAGCAGCTGAAACTCATCTACAGCACATGCTCTTATTTTGAAAGAGCGTGCAAATTATTATTTTTTTTTTCTAAGGCTTATCAACTATTTTGTAATTTTTTAACATAAAATCGTCTCTAACTCTGGCACTAACGCCAGAGAGTGATATACATTCATTCAAGGAATGCTAAGTTTTTACTAAACTCCTAAACTTGAACTGTTCGATTGTAATTTTTGAGTAAACATTAGATTGAAATAATGAACAAAGCCTCTTGAATCTAAAATATTAACTTTTATAGAACGATTACAGCTCTTTGATGAGATTTGGACGATGAACGGACGAGAGAGGCTTTGTTTCCACACAAACAAAATGTATTTTTGACACTTTATGTTTCTGAACAAACAGAAAGCTGCAGGTCAGGGAACTTTGCAAACAGAGTGATAAAACAATAGGATAATAATAATAATAATAATAATAATAATAATAATAATAATAATAATAATAATACTTTATTTATAGAGCCCTTTAAAACAACCACAGCTGCAACAAAGTGCTGTACATAAAATCAAGAACATTTAAACACCTAAAAATAAAACAGTTGTTAAAACATTAAGATCAATGAAAACAATAAAAACTGTGCAGAACAAATTCAGTCTGTGCTAAAAGCCAGTGAGTAAAAATGTGTTTTTAGAAGAGTTTTAAAACTGGACAGTGAAGGAGCTTGTCTGACGGGAAGAGGGAGATTGTTCCACAGTTTTGGAGGATGCATTTAGGAAGCATGATGACGTCACACCAGAGGTCTTACGGATCAACGAGTGCAGAAATAATTACAGAATGTTCTCGTGTTCTTCACTCCTACACAGTTTTCCTAAAACCTGAATCAAGTTTTAAATGAAGAAAGAAATAACTCATCAAAGGAGTTTTAAACTCCCACAGCTTCAACCGCTGCATCACCGTGCTACCCTAATTTAATCTGTAATCTCCCACGTGTTGAGAACTGAATTGAGAAGACATCACGTTGGATAAATTCCATGAGATGAAGGAGGTTTGGTTGTTTCAGCTCCTAAAAGCCGAATGACCTGGAAAAACTAAAACTCAAGACATCTAAAATCAAATGGTTTGTTTTTAAATTTAAACCAAAGAGGCTTGATTCTGACAAATGTTTAAATTTATTTTTTAATCTGTTAAGATGTTTTTGTTTTGAAATTTCTGCTAAACTTGTGTGCAGACGAGCCTGTCCATTAACCAGATAATTAGTGTCCATTAACCAGATTATTAGTGTCCAGTAACCAGATTATTGTCCATTAACCAGATTATTAGTGTCCATTAATCAGATTATTAGTGCCCAGTAACCAGATTGTTAACATTAATCCTGAAAGCTTCACTCACACATCAGAACACATCAGTCAGTTTTATTTTTAATTTAATTGAAATTAACGAGCAAAGGTCAAAGGTCACTGCACACACTGTGAATTATAAAGCTCTGTTATGTTTGATTTTAAGTCGTGCACCTTAAAAATTATTTCTATTTAAAACTCATGGAAATCACAAGTTTTTTTTATTTTTTTTATTGTTTTGGAGCGTCTATGGTAGCAACAAAATCTGAATATAATTTTAAAAAAGTTAAAACCTGCAGGACAAAATCTGCAAAAGATAAACGTGTTTCTGCAGAGGGAGGTGGGATGGAAATATGGTAATCCTCCCAAATTGATGGCCTGTTTTCTCAACTGTCACACATAACTGTTGGACATTTAAGGGAACTTTGTGCAGCCAAAGTCAGTTCGTCCAAGTCCGAGGACATGGTTCTCATGCAGAAACAGGTGGAACGGGTCTGGAGGGTGGGGTATCTTTTCCTCAGATGAAGTATTTCAGGTATCTGGGCATCTTTTCCTGAGTGATGGGAGGATGAAGCGGGACATGAACCAACAAATCAGGGCCTCATCCTCAGTGATGAGGGCGTTGCTTCGGTCGGCGACGGTGAAGAAAGAGTTGAGTGGAAAGGCAAAGCTCTGGTTTGTCTACATTCCAGACCCGGGGTCATGAGGTTTGGATCATGTCTGAAAGAACGAGATCCTAGATGCAAGCAGCTGAAATGAGCTTCCTTCATAGGGTGGCTGGGCTCAGCCATAGAGAGCGGGTGAGGAGCTCAGTCATCTGGGAGAGCTCCAAGTAGAGCCGCCACTCCTCTGCATCAAAAGGAGTCAGTTGAGGTGGGTTATCTAATTGAGATATCTTCTGGACTCCTCCCTTTAGGGGGTTTCTGGGCACATCCCACCCAGGGCAGACTCTGAACTCTCTGGAGAGATTCTATATCCTCTCTGGCCTGGGGGAACACCTTGTGGATCCCCAGGAGGAGATGGAGAGTGCCACTGATGAAAGGGAGGTCTGGGTTTCTCTCCTGTACCCGTTGCCTCCTGTTGAACCTGACTACAGATAAGTGGGAGAAGATGGAGATGTATAGTGTGCAATGATAAAAGGGCAACAACAATTTTCAAAAACTTGATATTCTGTGGTCACCAGATGAGTATATGAACTATATGAAGAGTTCTAACAAGGTTGAGTCAGGTCCTCTGGACAAACCCATCCAGAGGACCTGACTCAACCTTCATAGATACTTGGATTACTGAGCATGCATCAGAACATACCGTATTCACCGATGTATAATATGCTCCTGTGTATAATACGCTTTGTCCAATTTTTGGGAATAAATCAGAAAAAAATGTACATTATACGCTTCGGTGTTTAATGCGCGCTGCCGTTGCAGTCTTTTTTATGGCCACTAGATGGCGCCAAACCCTCCCCGACGCCGACGTAACGCGTCATCCACCGCTGACGTTATGCGTCACCCCACCGCTGAGACAACCTGGAAATGTGGTCCATTGTGCAGCGCGACCTGAATTTCATTAAAATTTAACTACAGAAACGCCTAAAAATATATTTGTCAGCTGAATATATATGTTAATGTATCTCTGTTTAATTTTTGTTAATAAATGATTACAAATCAGCTGAATTTAAAATGTAAACAACACGATGTGCGCACCCACAACAGGCCCACAGGCCCGGTTTGGAGCGAGAGCTGAATTTAATTAAAATTAAACTACCATACAGAAACACTTTTAAAAAATTGTTAGCTGAATATATATGTTAACGTGTCTCTGTTTAATTTTTGTTAATAAATGATTACAAATCAGCTGAATTTTGAACGTAAACAACACGATGCTCGCACCCAGAAACGGTTTGCTGTAGCGCAGCAAGTACTGAATTTAATTAAAATTAAACTACCGTACAGAAACACTTTAAAAAAATTATTTGTTAGCTGAATATATGTAACAGTTGTGGACCCGTCCTGTCATAATCACACTCTCAGAGGCCAGTGGATTGGATGAAGTGGAACTTTACTGCAAAATGAGTGGTTCACAGCACAAAGAAACTGTAGTTAGCTCCTCTACTGGTGTGGCCATCACAGCAGAGAGCTGACCAACTGTGTGTAAAACTTTTCTTACAACAATTTCAGACAATACTGCACTCTTTTTTAACATATGATCGTATAGTGGTTTTAAAATTAACATGGATTTAATGTAATCTGGTTTTAACCCTATTTTAGCTTAACATCCTGGTTTTAACCCTATTTTATCTTAACATCCTTTTTCTCTTTTTTATTAGTTTTTATAAATGAAATAAGAAAATAGAAAAATAAATACAGACAGCGGTCAAAATGAAATATTAAATTATTCTACAGCGCCCTCTGATGGTTCACAAAAAAATAACAGTTCACGTTGTGTCATAAATGAAATAAGAAATTAGAAAATTAAAGACAGGCAGCCGTCAAAATGAAATATTAAATTGTCTTACAGCACCCTCTGGTGGTTCACAAAAAAATAGCAGTTAACGTTGTGTCGTCATGGCAACAACCAGCCGTTACTGTACAAGATATAACCGTTAACATAACGGACTTAACTCTGAACATTTTATATAACAAATTACCTGCAAAATGAGTGGTTCACAGCACAAAGAAACTGTAGTTAGCTCCTCTACTGGTGTGGCCATCTAGAGAAAGTAGCATTATGAATTTATTCTCTTATGAGCAACTCATACAAAACCAAACTTGTATCAACAGTTTTCTATCAACGGTTATGTAGCAACACAATGTTGATGCATAACTTTGTATATTACAATAAACTGTATACTGTATTATGATAAATTTCACATTAGCTTTGTAGCATACTTAATGATACTTTTGTAAAATAACCGAACTGTATGACTTACCACAGCAGAGAGCTGACCAACTGTGGGGAACTTCCGGTTTTACGTCATATTTATAGCCAACCAGTAGAGGGCGCTTATAAACCACACACTGCAGGACAACTATAATACATATTTCAGCAAGAATTTCACTACAAAATAATCAAAGTGTTTATACCTGTTACATACACCCCCCTGAAATTCTGCTAAATATGAAGTGTAATTCCTCAGACCAAACAAAAAAAAAAAAAAAAAAAATGGGTGTATAAAGGTAAAAGCAAACAAAAACTGTAATACCAGGAACAAAACTGGATATATCTGTCAGTTCAAAAACTCTCCCATAAAGGAGTATATAAAGAAAGGAGGTGATCAAACTCCTAACTAAACACAGACTCAAAGGTGCCTGTTACACCCCTGAATTGTAAACACTGTTCCTGTAACCTCAAAAGTACTACTCAAGCATTCTCTTGAATACTATACACATAACCCTGTTACTTAAACTGAAAATGCACTTGAAAAGAAATGAATCAGGGAACTAACTGACACAGCGGATAAAGAAGCCTCATTGACTGCATGATCATTCATCTCACAAACAAGACGTTTGGGGGGCTTGATTGACCCACGGTCCCTAAGAACATGACGTTTAGGTCGTGTGGAAGCAACCTGAAGTCTGGAACCTGGAATGGAAGTGTCTGAACAGTCACCTTCCAGAGCAGTTGTTACAGGGGCATCAATGTCTAGAGGATTGTCAATAGGATGGGATAAGTCTGTGAGGACATTGTCAGGAGAGGACATGTCTGGGTAATGTCGAGAGTCTTCCACTTCGTCAACTGTTGAGTGGGCAATATCATGGACAGGGATTAGATGACTGGTTGGATTGGATGTGGCAATCGTGAGATGGTCAGACTGGGTGGCACTGGATCTCCGGTCAAATGAGTCGCCATCTTCTGAAAGGATTCCATCATCGCCAGTCTGCATTAGCCAGTTGACTGTGCGAACATCACTGTCTTCCATTATGTCAGGTACATTAGGGCGTAGACCACTACCATGTGTAGCGGCATCACTGACAGAGTGCACAGATTTACAGTCCTCATCATCCTCGCAGGGCAAGAAGCTAACAGAGAGTAGCAGGTTCCTGTGGACAACTCTCTCTCTACCTGTTAGAACATCCTTGACTCTGTAGACATTGATATCTGGCTTGACTGACACAACCTCATAAGGGGTAGACTCCCATCTGTCCGCAGTCTTTCGTTTACCCGGCACACCTCTGTTGGCGATTAGTACTCTGTCCCCAACAACGAGAGGTGAACCCTTGACCTTGCGGTTGTACAACCTGGCATGACGAGCCTGGGCTTTTGCACTGCTCTTCTGTGCAATCTGAGCAGCCTCATGTAGACCTCTCTTCATGTGAGAAACAAAGTCCGAGTAATTGACAACAGCATCATTGGTGAGGGCATGCTGAAACATGACGTCAACGGGTAGACGAGGGATCCTTCCAAACACAAGGTAGAATGGTGCAAACCCTGTTGTCTCATGCTCCGTGCAGTTATAGCAGAAAGTGAGTAGCTGCAACATTTGTGGCCACTTTGCTTTTGGCTGAGGGGGAAGAGACCTGATCATTTCTCCTAGAGTCCTGTTGAATCGCTCTGCGACACCATTTCCCATCGGGTGATAAGGAGTCGTATGGGATTTCTGTACTCCAGCCATATCTAGAAGTTCTTTGATTAGCTTGCTTTCAAAGTTGGCCCCTTGATCCGAATGAATACGGCGAGGAAACCCATAAATGAGAAAGAAGCCATTCCAGAGACGACGAGCAACTTCCTTGGCAGTCTGATTCTTGCAGGGGAAGGCATGTGCCATCTTGGAGAAATGATCGGTCACAACTAGCACATCCACAGACTTGTTGCCCTGTTCAGCAGTCCAAAAGTCTATGCAAACTAACTCCATAGGTTCGGAAGTGACTATGTTCTTGAGTGGTGCACGGCTTTGCGGCTCAGGTGTTTTTCCTACTATGCAACGCTGACAGGATCGAACATAGTTCATAACATCACGTTCCATGCCGCTCCAGAAGAACCTTTGCCTCACCAGAGACAAGGTACGGTGCTGGCCTTGGTGACCCGCTGTGTCATGGAGACCATGGAGAACTTTCTGCTTCAATGAGTCAGGCACTATGAACTGGAGGATCTTTTTGTTCATGTGGGGATCTCTCTTTGCCTTGTATAGCATGCCATTCTGTATGGTGAGTCTGGTCCAGTGCTTCAGCAGCTTAATCACACTTGGTGATTCAACAGCTCTTTCTCGTTTCGTAGGTCTTTTATGTCTCCGTACAAAGTACATGGCTCTGCTTATTGTGTTGTCGGCCTCCTGCCAATTGACAAGCTGGCTCTGTGGGAGTGCCAAGGACTGGTTTTCATCCAGCAGAAGATTGGGGTCAACACCGGTTCCCAACACATGACTCACACCTCCGTTGGACTGAGCATTGAGGACGGCAGCAACTTCCTCTGCTGAGATTGAGCCTCTCGAGTCTGGTGGTACTGTGTCTTGGGCTTGCTCAGTTGACAACTCATCACCATCTTCTACAACAGCCTGACAGTTGTTGGACACTCTGAAGACATCCTGTATAATTCTGTCATTCACACCTTTGACTTGGTCCAACAGCAAGGTATATGGCTCGTTCACAAGGCGATGACCCATGCATGATTGGACAAACGGCTCACGGCTTAAGGCATCAGCAACGATATTCTTTGGGCCGGGGATGTATTTCAAATCAAAGTCGTATGCAGCAAGCTTCGCCACCCATCGCTGTTCACAAGCATCAAGCCTGGGTTTGGTCAGAATATACGTCAATGGATTATTGTCAGTCCATATGGTGAAGTGTCTGCCCTTTAACCAATGGCTGAATTTGTCACATACTGCCCATTTCAAGGCAAGAAATTCAAGCCGGTGAGCGGGGTAGTTCAGCTGAGAACGTGAGAGAGTTTTACTTGCAAAGGCAACTGGTCTGGCTACTTTTCCACCAGGAGGCAGTTGCGACAGGACAGCTCCAATCCCATCGTAGGATGCGTCGACAGCCAGAATGAATGGGGCTTCGAAATCTGGGTGGGCTAAAGTAACACTTGTAATGAGGTCATGTTTCAGTGTCTCAAAAGCAGTCTGGCAGGCATCCGTCCAGTCAGCAGGTGTCAGCCTCACCTGACCTCTCTTTTTGACAGGTTTGCGACCCTTCTTGTGCTTGGTTTGGGCATCCAGTCCAGCCATGAGTTTAAACAGTGGTTTTGCCTTTGCAGAGCACGCTTCAATGAAACTTTGGTAGTATATCACCATGCCAAGATATGACCTGATTTTACTGGGGCAAGGTGTTTTCCCGTCGGACTCCATAAGATCAGTGACTTGGACATTGTTTATGGCTTTCACTTTCTCAGGGTCCGTTCGAACACCATCATCACTAATAACATGTCCAAGAAACTTCACAGTCCGCCTAAGGAAGAAGCACTTCTTGGGTGCGAGCTTAAGGTTATGTTCTTTGAGGCGGGAGAAAACCATCTGTAGGCGACGGAGTGCAGTTTCCTCTGTAGGTGCAAAAACCATCAGATCGTCGAGGTAGCACAATAAGCTTGTGAAATTCTCATCACCGAATATGGACATCATCATCCTCATGAACGTAGCCGGGCTGTTGCACAGGCCTTGAGGGAGACGGTTGTATTCATGAAGCCCAAATGGCGAGGAGAACGCCGTATATTTCTTGTCGTCAGGGTGCAGGGGAACATTATAAAAGCCTGATGTCAGGTCCATTGTGGAGAAGAACGCGTTACCACCGAGCGCGGCCAGAGCGTCAGCTTGATGCGGCAGTGGATAAGCATCCTTCACAGTTCTCGCGTTCAGCCATCTGAAGTCAGTGCACACTCTGAGGTCCCCATTCGGTTTCCACACCAAGACCAGTGCAGATGCATACTCGCTGTTTGACTTCTGGATGATATTTTTCTCTTCCATCTCATTCAGAGTCGTTCTCAGTTTCTCGTACTGGCTCGGTGGTATGCGTCTGTAGGGTAAACGGAATGGCCTGTCATCGACAAGATGGATACGATGAACAAACCCCTTAGCTTCTCCACAATCCATCTTGTGCCTTGAGAAGATTGACTCATTCTGCACGATGATGTCAAGGAGCTTGTCTTTCCATTGCAGTGACACTTCACATGACTTCAGGTCAATGTCTTGCAGACCCAGAGACTCCAGTGCGTGCATCATGTCCTCCTCTGACCTTGGCTGCACATTTTCGCTCTGCATACACTGCACGTTACACTCAACGTTGTCAGCTTTTGGCAGGTCCTCCACTGCAATACAAGGAGACACATCTGCTAACTTGGCATTCCTTCTCAGCACCACAACTCGATTAGTAGGATTGATGACCCTAACAGGCACCCATCGATCTCCCCAAAGAGGAGTAACAACTCGTCCAACAAGGATATGTTTCAGTCCAGCTTTAGATCGCGTTGGTTCAACAATCACTGTACTGCCTGCCGACATCACTGCTGATTCAGGTAACTTGCCCCAAACAAGGTGTTCACTCTGTGGTTTCAGGGTCACACATCTCTTGACTTTAACTGTGCCCACTTTATCTGGAATGTAACCACCCCTCCATCGCTCTGTATTGGATAGCAGTGACAAAAATTGGCAGTGGTCAGCTGTCTGGCCATTGTTGGGCGAGGAAACTAGCTTCCAGTAGCTGTCAGTGTTCTTTAGTTGGGTTAGAATGTGCTTGATGGCATTGCTGCCAAGGATCATTTGTTCTGTCTGGCCTGGAACAACCATTGTTGGAATCACCATCCTACATCCATAAACCATGACATCAAGGTCATATATGTCTTTGGGGAAAACACGTTGTCCACCACAGCCTATAATAACATAATCATCAGCCGTGCCTCTTGTGATTTCAGGACACTGTTGTAAAAGGGACTTAACAGAGGACTCACTGATTGTACAGGCCATCGACCCACTGTCTAAGAGTGCTTTGAGGGTGGGGCCATTCTGTATTGACACAGGTGTGTAGAACAGGCTGTCAGTTTCTGCTATTCTTTGGGATCCCTGAAATATCAGTTTCTTGGATGGGGTTAATGTACTACTGTACAACTCATAGAGGGATGCATTATCTTGCATTTCTGGAAACTCAGTAGTGGTGGGAGGTTTATTGGGTTTGTCTGCACTGTCCTCCCCTGGGCGCAGACAAGTCAGTTTTCCTGATGTTCTGGGGCAGCTCTTTTGGTTGGACAGTCTCGGCGGGAATGACCTGGAGCATAGCACTTGAAACAAAGTCTATTTTCTCGGCAATGTGACAAGGTACTGTGGCCATCGCTTTTGCAGATAATGCATGGCTTAACAGTAAAACCATTAATATAGTCTGTGCCGTCTACAGGTCGCCTGGGTGGAGCTCGCCGTCTCACTTGCGACTGGTCAGAGGCTCCATGCAGCAGAACCCTCTCTAACATAGACATCACCTCTGCCAGAGAGACATACTGTGTACCATGTGTCTGCGGGCGTTCCTGACCACTGTGTGTAGGGACCAGTCCATGGCTCACCTCCGCATTGTGCATGGTAATGTCCACGGTCCTCTTGAGATGCACTGAGGGAGTTTCTTTACAGCTCACTTCAGCGTGGTACTCATTCAGCACCTCCAGCGTTTCATGCGCCGACCATTTGTGGATAGGTTTGGACCTGAAAGTGAAAGCCAGGTCTCTACAGGGACAATTCCTAATAAACATACGAGTCACCTCCATCTCAGGGTTTTCAAATGATTTGCCCTGCTCTCTCAGGCAGTCAGAAGCCAAGTCAGCTGCTCTGTTTAGTCTCAGCCAGTAATCATATGGGTCTTCCTGGTCTTTGGGTAAAGTTGAGTAAAAGTCAGCTAAGGGGACAACAGAATACCTAGTAGAGCTAAAATGTTTCCTGAGGAGACCATAAATTATATCAGGGTTAGCCTTAATGTCAGTGTTGATATTTCTAATCCCAAACCTAACTACATCCTTAGCCTTTCCCTTCAAATGCATAAGGATTTCGTCAGCCTGTTCTTCAATCCTAACATCACTTTTCTTAATAAATGTTCTCATCTGATCTTCCCATTCATGCACTGTAATTGAGTCTGAGCCATTACCTGCAAAACACGAAGGTTCTTTCACCTTCCTCTGCATGAAAACCTGAACCTGAGAAACATCAGACACACAACCGGGCTGACTCTCACCACCCACTACAGTATGTGTGGTTGTAGAACTGGGAGCAACTGTGCTGTGTGGCTGCATGCGTGACATGATGCTGTCAGCCAACTGATGTCCTATCTCCTGGATAACAGATCTCATCTGGGCAGCCGCACACTCAGAACTGTCACTAGCAGGAGTTGGTGTAGGTGTGACATGGGGCATGCTGGGATGGTAATTAACAGGATTATGAACCCTGGGTTCAGGAAATGCATCCAATGAGGGCATAACACCACTCTGAGTAGGACTATCAACAGAAAATTGAATGGGAGTGGGTATACCCCTGCCCCTACCAATACCACTGGGTGTGCCAAACCAGAAGCGGTTACCAGGAGCAGACATCATTCAGAAATTTGAAAATGTATAGACATCCAAAATTCAAAACACCATGGGAAATAAAATCACCAACTTGAAAGATAAAATAAAATAAAATCCAAAACTTGTGTGGGACAAAAAAAACTTCACTGTGTCACACTGTACAGCAATATTTGTACACTACACTACACTATAATTCTAACATGTCAGGTGTGAGCTTGAACCAAAAAACACTGCAAACCAACGCCTCCAAGAAGTGATACAGCAGACAGGATGGCTACAGGTTCGATGTTCTTGATTGAAGTCCTGAGTCACGGCACCATTGTAACAGTTGTGGACCCGTCCTGTCATAATCACACTCTCAGAGGCCAGTGGGTTGGATGAAGTGGAACTTTACTGCAAAATGAGTGGTTCACAGCACAAAGAAACTGTAGTTAGCTCCTCTACTGGTGTGGCCATCACAGCAGAGAGCTGACCAACTGTGTGTAAAACTTTTCTTACAACAATTTCAGACAATACTGCACTCTTTTTAACATATGATCGTATAGTGGTTTTAAAATTAACATGGATTTAATGTAATCTGGTTTTAACCCTATTTTAGCTTAACATCCTGGTTTTAACCCTATTTTATCTTAACATCCTTTTTCTCTTTTTTATTAGTTTTTATAAATGAAATAAGAAAATAGAAAAATAAATACAGACAGCGGTCAAAATGAAATATTAAATTATTCTACAGCGCCCTCTGATGGTTCACAAAAAAATAACAGTTCACGTTGTGTCATAAATGAAATAAGAAATTAGAAAATTAAAGACAGGCAGCCGTCAAAATGAAATATTAAATTGTCTTACAGCACCCTCTGGTGGTTCACAAAAAAATAGCAGTTAACGTTGTGTCGTCATGGCAACAACCAGCCGTTACTGTACAAGATATAACCGTTAACATAACGGACTTAACTCTGAACATTTTATATAACAAATTACCTGCAAAATGAGTGGTTCACAGCACAAAGAAACTGTAGTTAGCTCCTCTACTGGTGTGGCCATCTAGAGAAAGTAGCATTATGAATTTATTCTCTTATGAGCAACTCATACAAAACCAAACTTGTATCAACAGTTTTCTATCAACGGTTATGTAGCAACACAATGTTGATGCATAACTGTATATTACAATAAACTGTATACTGTATTATGATAAATTTCACATTAGCTTTGTAGCATACTTAATGATACTTTTGTAAAATAACCGAACTGTATGACTTACCACAGCAGAGAGCTGACCAACTGTGGGGAACTTCCGGTTTTACGTCATATTTATAGCCAACCAGTAGAGGGCGCTTATAAACCACACACTGCAGGAAAACTATAATACATATTTCAGCAAGAATTTTACTACAAAATAATCAAAGTGTTTATACCTGTTACATATATATATATATACTGTATATATATATATATGTTAACGTGTCTCAGTTTAATTTTTGTTAATAAATGCACTTTGACGGTTACAACAACATAAATATTAGCGGCTTTCAAATTAATACACGCTCACCCCGCCCATAAAAATGACAGAAACAGATACCGTTTACAGTTTTTATTCAAACAAATTATTTACACTACTATTTACACTATTTACACTATTCAAAACCTTCAAAGTCTTCATCTTCCGTGTCGCTGGCAAACAGTTCAGCCATCACACGGTCCAGCTCACCGGTACTCAAAGGCCCAGGCTGTTCCTCGTCTTCCTCCTCCTCCTCGCTGGTGTCCTCTGCTCCATCTGGCCGTGGGATGATCCCAGCCTTAATGAATCCAGACTGGATTATTTTTGTGGAAATTGATTTCCAGGCCTTGTCGATCCAGTCGATCGCCTGCAGGAACGTGGCGTGGCGTATGCGGCCTGTAGCTGTAAAGCTGTGCTCCCCGTCGACCATCCACTGCTCCCACAAGCGGCGCAAAGCTGCTTTAAAACTCCTGTTCACAGATATGTCTAATGGCTGGAGAACCTTGGTCAGTCCACCTGGGATGATGGCAGGAATGGAGTTTGTCGTTTTTATCTTGTCTTTTACAGCTGGCGTAATGTGGGCTCTCATACTGCACTAAAACCATAGATACAGGGAACCCCCGTGTTACGAACGAGATCGGGACCTGAGAACGGTTCGCAGCTCGATCCGTTCGTAGGTAGGGGGTGAAAATTATATTTAAAAAAAAAAATTATTCATTCATTCATTCATTCAACCTTTATTTATCATGCTAACGGAGCGCGCGCACACATTTAAGCATGTAAAGTAGTGTACTGTAATGTTAAACATTGCTATTCACATTTACAGAATAAATAAAAATATATTTTCTTACTTTGAGATGGTCAAAGCCGACATCTTAGGTTGCCATGCGTTGATTGTTGTCGGGCCGAGCAGCGCGCCACCGCAGCTGCTCCAGGCCTGTGTTAGCTAGCTGGCTAGCTTCTGCTAGCCAAGCCATGAGCTAGTGTTGGAGCGGCGGCGCGATCAATCTGCAGCTTCTGCTGCTCCAGCCGCTGCTCCAGCCTGAGACGTCCACAGAGCTATTCCAGCTAGTAATTAATCCACATGATGCGATCCTGGTCACCAGTGTTCAAAAGGCCGGCTCCCGTGTTAGCTCCAGTGTTAGCTCTGGAGCTAGCCAGGCCGGAGGTGTAGCCAGGCCGGCTGGAGGTGTTCGCACGGCGGCCTGGCACGATCGGCGATAAATCCGCTCCTGCCTGAGACATCCACAAAGTTCACAGAGACGTTTCCAGCTAGTAATTAATCCATATGAAGCCATCCTGGTCACCAGTCTTCGTCCAGCTCTCGGCAGCTAACCTAAGATGGCGTCCGGTCCGGTGTTCTACATTAATTTGTGACCGGAGACCCCAGTGACTGAACCTTAAATAGCGTCCGGTGTTCTACATTAATTTGTGACCGTGTAAACTGAAGACCTACTTCCTGTTTCCCAAAATTGCTCAAAAATTGCTCAAAAATGATCAGAAATGATCTTTTTTATCATAATTATTATTTATAAAGCCTTTAAAACAACCAGAGCTGCAACAAAGTGATGTACACATGAAATTAAGAACATTTAAACACAAAAAAAAAAAAAAAAAAAAAATTTTTTTTTTTTTTTTAAATTCATATTTTTATTAAATATGATATGTTCGTAAGTCCCGTGGTTCGCAGGTCGATGGGGTCGTAGGTCGGGGGTTACCTGTATACGGTAAGATCTGATGTAGTATATCTCCGTATCCTTTACATATACTTATACTTATATTTCCGGATATTCCCGGAAATGGACCGCAATGATCCTTAAAAAAATCCCAAGATCCCAAAATCCGGATACTTATCTTCAGGGGCGGATCTACTGGGGTGGCATGGGGGGGCAGTTGCCACCCCAACAGAAAGCCTTGCCACCCTGTTTGCCACCCCAGCTGGACAATACGAACGCGAACATCTTTTTTCCGATAACATTGAATGCAGCACAATGTAGTCATATGGTCCACACTCCTTACCAGTTGGTGGCTGTAATGCTCACCTAACTTTCTTGCCAACTGCCAATAAATTTAAAGAAGAAGAAGCACAATGTACAACTGACTCAAGACGTCAAGTTCTGACTGAGTGGCGGGAAGTGAGAAATGAAATGAAAAGAAGACTGAACACACCAGTATTTCTGCTGCCTGTACTTTGGCTGTTTCATGTCTCTCCCTTTACATTGCATCATTTTATTTATATATACAGGTAGTCCCCGACTTACGAACGAGTTCTGTACCTACGGGCTGTTCGTAAGTCGAAAATTCGTAAGTAGGATCACATACAATTTTTTTTTAAATAAATAAATAGATGTACAGTACTGTACAGTTACCAAGCACTTAGCCTATCATAACACAGTTTTTAAAGATGAAGGAGTGAGTTGAATTGTCTCCCTTTCACATAAAGGGAGCTACCTAGACATTGGCAAATCGAATGTAAGTGGTACTTCATCCATATTCAGAATTTGTGCTGGCGAGATGTGGTGGTCCTGGACTTGGCGGGCGACGAATGCGCGGAAGCTGGCGACCTTCTCCTCAAAGTCCGCTGGAAGTTTCTGGCACATTGTGGTGCGCGCCCTCAGAGACAGCTGGTTTCTACACATGAATCTGTAGCACCACGATGCACCGCCAGCGAACTCCAAGATGTCCATGTTTTTGGCCAGAGCCACGGCGTGCAGCCGCAGCTGGACCGTGGAGACGCCTCTCCGCAGCGCGTTCTTCCAAAACCCACTGTTTGACCTGTTCCTCAAGATGAGGCCAGCGGGCTTTCTTCTCTCTGTTCGCCCTCTTGGACCGCTTCATGGCGGTCAGCGAGACCTCCGCCTTTCTCCACAACCGAACACAGGCCTCGTTGACCCCGAAGTGACGTCCCGCTGCTTGGTTGCTGTTTTGGCGGCATTTTCTCTCTTTGTTCTCTGTTCTCGGTTTCAGTGTGTTGTCTCGTTGGTTTCTCCTGCTCTCTCTCAGCGATTTTGCGGTGGGTGATGGGTTTTTATCTGAATACACATAACAAGATACGCCTCGAGGTACAGTCTGCAGGTAAACAGACTACAGAGCGCCTTAGCGCCCATAGCGGCCGAAACTGGTACTGCACCATTTTTGGTACAGTCTGCAGGTAAACAGACTACAGAGCGCCTTAGCGCCCATAGCGGCCGAAACTGTTACTGCACCATTTTTGGCCAAAATGAAAAACGGCGAATCAGACCTACCTACGGTAAAAATGGGTCTAAAAATATGGGAAAAAATCTGTAGATAATACGCCTCGGTGTATAATACGCATGATATTCAAATGAGCAAAAATACAGCGTATTATAGACCGGTTTTTACGGTATATGAAAAGTTGAAACGTGCTCTTGTTTTGTACAGATGGCTGTGTGAACTGTTAATGGATTCTTCTGTCTACGTTGATGTTAACTCCTGGACTTTTTCCCGCTCAACAAAACCAGAGAAGACGTCAGACGGCCAGTGATCTCAGAATAATGTTTATTCCAAGAGCTCATCAGAGCATATCTATTCTGCTAATTTACATTAAGAGAATAGGTAACTATTGATTATTCCACTGTAGGCCTACTGTTTAGACGTTTGTTTATAAAACAATTAAGAATTCTGGAAATTGTATAAAAGATTTCTTCCTGATGACAAGAATAAAACTCGGATTTAACTTTTATGCTGAGTAAAGAAGACTGCACAGATAAAACTAATAAAATAAAACATTTCCAGATTTTTCATTTTCCTCCAAAAGGCAAACTTCTGAATTCCTGTTTGACAACAGTGACATCATCAGGACAAATGAGGAACTGCAGCACTGACCGATATTTAACAGCTTTTTCTTTTCTTTTTTGTACTCTGTTCATCCCTAATGGGGAAATTAATTATTGCATTTTTACCAGTGCACATGTGAAGCTGAGGGCCATCTTTGTGAAAAGAAACCGTCCATCGTTAAACAGAGGTGGAGGC
This sequence comes from Garcialebias charrua, assembly GCA_038048925.1. Taxonomy (NCBI): domain Eukaryota; kingdom Metazoa; phylum Chordata; class Actinopteri; order Cyprinodontiformes; family Rivulidae; genus Garcialebias; species Garcialebias charrua. Next base: position 20,408 of record JBBPBX010015885.1, read on the forward strand.
CTTGTTCAACTGTCCACCTCTTACAATGCTGTTATTGCTAGTATCACTCAGCCTTCTGTGAATAGCAAGCAACCATCAGGGTGCTAATGATCCATCGTTAGACTGATGGTCCTCCTTGATCATGTGAGCATCTGGTTTCAGGCTGTCAGCAGCAAACTGGTTGATCCACTGTGAGAGGGTGCTATTTATAAGACTGAGCTGAACACAGCATCTCAGACTGAGGAAGTCTTTCGGAGGAAAGACGAAACGTTTCTACTTTTAATTTTTTTAATTGTATTTTTTTTTATGTCCAGAGGACCAGACTTAGCTTTTTTTAAAAGATATTTATAAAAGGGTAAGCTAAGAGCTAGGTGTTAAATTGTTAGGTAAATTTAGCAAAAGGCCAACAAAAAAGCTAAAAGTAGCAAATGGCTGGCTAAAAGTCAAAGTAGCAAAAGGTTGGCTAAAATAAAAAGTAGCAAAAGGCTGGCTAAAAGTTAAAGTAGCAAAAGGCTGGCTAAAAGTTAACGTAGCAAAAGGCTGGCTAAAATAAAAAGTATAGGCTGGCTAAAATAAAAAGTAGCAAAAGGCTGGCTAAAAGTTAAAGTAGCAAAAGGTTGGCTAAAATAAAAAGCAAAAGGCTGGCTAAAAGTTAAAAGTAGCAAAAGGCTGGCTAAAAGTTAAAGTAGCAAAAGGCTGGCTAAAAGTTAAAGTAGCAAAAGGCTGGCTAAAAGTTAAAGTAGCAAAATACTGGTTAAAAGTTAAAGTAGCAACACTGGCTAAAAGTAGCTAAATGTTGGCTACAAGCTAAAAGTAGCCAAAGAAGAAAAAAAGAGCAGTAGCAGTACAGACTATTTTAAAGTTAACAAGATTACTGAAGGAATTGTAGAGATCTCAATGGGTAAATGTTGCAAATAAAGTCAAAGTCAAAGTCAACTTTATTGTCAGATCTGCAATATGTACTGTACAGGACATACACAGGACCGAAATTGCGTTTCTCTCAGTCCCTCGGTGCAACAGTAAACATCTAAAGTTACATATTTTGAAAATTATAAAAGTTACAAAAACCAAAAGCTACAGCACCCATCACCTGAAAGGACTGAATGTTTTGATATACGAACAGCTAAATTAGCACAAAGTCTGCAAAAGAGATGAGATTTTAAAGAACAAAAAAAGGGAAAACAACAGTGTGGAAGCTGAATCTGCTTTCAGACAAAAACAATGTGGTTAAATATAAACTGAAACTTATTTATGCTAACCTCAAATTAATAGTCTTCAAATCTGCACAGAAGAGAGTGACCAGCTGCAGCCAGGTCAGCTCTGACCTCAGAGACCTCCGTCAGTGAAACACGACACTGAAACATTCGAGCTGCATCGTAAGCAAACCCACAGGGAAAATGTGAGCCGTGCAGCTCAAGTGGTCCTAATAAAACCATAAAGTTTAAACATTTTGAGACAACTGAACTGAATCACACATTAAATACTCTAACATGAAACATGAGGGCAAAAACATTTCACTTCATAGTTTTGAAGTTTCTTTCTGAGGTCAAAGGAAAAATAAATCACGTTAGAGTTTAGAGGTTTGTTTCTTGCTCGGGCGGCACGGTGGATCAGTTTGTAGAGCTGCTGCCTCTCAGCGAAAAGGTTGCCAGGTTGAATTCCAGCTGGAGATCTTTCTGGGTGGAGTTTGCATGTTCTCTCTGTGCATGTGTGGGTTTTCTCCAGGTACTCCGGTTTCCTCCCACTATCCAAAAACATGCATGTTAGACTGACTTGTAACTCTAAATTGTCCCGAGGTGAGAGAGGGAATTGTTGTTTGTCTCATTTGTCTCTATGTGTCCCTGTGATGGACTGGAGACCTGTCCAGGGTGTCCCCCGCCTCTCACACAGTGACTGCTGGACATGGGCATCAGTGACCCCCATCACCGAAAAAATAAGAAGTGGGTAAAAGATGATGGATGGATGGATGGATGGATGGATGGATGGATGGATGGATGGATGTTTCCTGCTCTGCCGGGGTCCATTAATAATTAACTGACATTGTAAGAAAGGCTGGAAGAAAGGTAAAATATTAACTTAATAAACATTCTCATCATGTGTTTTTGTCCGATATTTATTCTTTCGTTTGCCAAAACTCCTCCTAATGACAAATCCAGAACTAATATAAACAGCGGGTGTTAAAACTCCAATAGCTAGTCACAGAATTAAGTTATGGAGTGGTGGTGGTACAACACGTTCTTGCAAAATCAGAAATATCTTCACTGCATATGTGCAGGAACTGTTTGTTACGTCTGCACTCAGAGCCAGGATGTTCGCCACAAAAAGTAAAACTGTCCTGGACACATCAGGTTAAACAGTTTGTATGTGCCAGAATGAGTTTCTTCAGATATGCAGCAAATAAAGAGGACAATCAATACATTCAACAATTTCCTTTAATACTCAACAGCAAGTTTTACTCCGACAAATGCCTCCTTTATTTCTGTTGTTTCTTTAGTAGCATTTTGTCTTAAAACCTAAAACAATATTTCTGTTTTTGTTCAGTTTTTTAATTGATTCGTTTTTATTAAAAGACCAACATAGCAAATGTTTGACTTTCAGATGCATAATTTATGATTGTTTTGCACATTAACTCTTTTTTAATGATCTGTAGATTTACGTGTTTGTGGATTTAGAAAAGGCATATGACAGGGTGCCGAGGGAGGAAGTGTGGTATTGCATGAGGAGATGTGGAGTGGCAGAGAAGTATGTTAGACTGGTACAGGACATGTATGAAGACAGCAGGACAGTGGTGAGATGTGCTGTAGGAGAGACAGATAGCTTCAAGGTGGAGGTGGGATTGCATCAAGTAGCAGCTCAAAGCCCCTTCTTGTTTGCTCTGGTGATGGACCGACTAACAGATGAGGTCAGGCAGGAATCCCCATGGACTATGATGTTTGCAGATGACATTGTGATCTGTGGTGAGAACAGGGAGCAGGTGGAAGAGAACTTGGAGAGGTGGAAGTATGCACTTGAAGAAGAGGAATGAAAGTCAGCCGTAGTAAGACAGAGTACATGTGTGTGAATGAGAGGGAGGAGGTGGAACAGTGAGGCTACAAGGAGCAGAGGTCACAAAGGCGCAGGACTTCAAGTACTTGGGGTCCACTGTCCAGGAAAATGGGGAATGTGGTAAAGTTTCAGGAGTGATTTGTGACAAAGGGGTATCAGCAAAGGTCCAAAGAAAAGTTTACAAGACAGTGGTGAGACCAGCTATGTTGTATGGTCTGGAGACAGAGACATGGACAAAAAGACAGGAGAAAGAACTGGAAGTGGCAGAAATGAAGATGCTGAGGTTCTCCTTAGGAGTGACAAGGATGGATAAGATCAGGAATGAGATCATCAGAGGTACAGCACATGTTGAACAACTGGGAGATAAAGTTAGGGAGGCCAGACTGAGATGGTTTGGACATGTCCAGAGGAGGGACAGTGGGTATATTGGTAGAAGGATGTTAGAAATGCAGCTGCCAGGAAAAAGACAAAGAGGAGATATATGGATGCAGTTAGAGAGGACATGGAGGTAGTTGGAGTGAGGACAGAGGATGCAGAGGACAAAGTGAGGTGGAGGAGGATGACTCGCTGCGGCGACCCCTGAAGAAGGAAAAGCCGAAAGACGAAGTCTCATTTACAGCTGGGGTAAACAGGTTAGTCAAACATTTACTTTATAGTTACTGGTAAAAGGAAACAAAAAGTTTTGTGTTTTTAAGCACAACTTCCTTGAAGCATTTCTAGATTCTGGTGTTCATGTTGGTAATATAAAGATAGAAAAAAAGCATCAGCAATCTTTAAAATATGCACTTTTCAAAAATCAAAGTTCATCCATTTTGTATTACTGTCTGCTGCCTCAAAGGTGAGCGTCATGACAAAGAAGGCAACGCGAGTGAAAACTTTTACAAAGTCTTGAGGTTTGTTTTTCTCAGAGCTGTGGGATGGCTTAACTTTAAACTCATAAAAACACAAATAAAACAAAGAACACAAACTTTAATGGTAAACTAGATGGAGTTTTGGGACATTTGGGGGGCAGTGGTTGTGATTATAACTCTGAAACATTAACCTGAAGAATTTTTATGGCGACTAAATATTTAATGACAAATTAACCTTTTAAGATCCAGCTCCGTTTGCATTTAGAAAACCTGCAATGGCTCCACGTTTGTCGACACAAACAGTCCACCGTGTACAAATTCAACCCCGTGCAAAATCAGATCTGAAGACTGTAAGAAAAAGAAGCTCAGAGATTTAGTTTTAATTTTGTATTCTTTTTTAATGCTAGATGTCACATGGTTGCTCATCAATCATTACCATTTAAAATATCTGATAAAAAAAACATAGAAATAAACTATACTACATTTTGTTCATGTGGTTTGACATACTTCAGCTCAACTTTGTGGTTCAAGCACTTTTCAAACAAAGGCAAATAAAAGAGTGTAAAATATAAAAATAATAAAAACAGGATTTCTCAACCATACCAAACTATTTTATTTATAGAGCACTTAAAACACCAACAAGGCCAACCAAAGCGCTTAAAGGAATGTTATGCTTGAAGTATGTGATGGGGATGACTGTCAGCTACTACCACACCACATTCTACCTCAATCTCTGTAAAACATGAGTTCTAAACAATTTTGTCAATCAGTCCAGTGGTTCATGAGATGATTTGCTACCTGACAACTACTTAATAGTAAAAATGACTTGCAAATACAGTAGTTAGTGGCATTTTGAATCAGGTATGTACCTGATTGCATTGTGTACATTCCCAGTACCAGTTAAGTAACAAATACATATGTATTAAGTACATAGGACTTGGCTCTATTGTGTTATGCTACCAAGTACATATTTGGTACGTACCGAATGGTACGTACCAAATATATGCCAAATATCAAGCATGCAATTGGCCCATATGCACCAGTAAATACCTGGCACAGCAATATACAGGTAATCCCCGACTTACGAGCAAGTTCCGTTACAACGACTATCTCGTAAAACAAAAATCTCGTAAATCGGGGACTACCTTTATATAAAACACGAGCCGCCACTGAACACGTACATGTAGGTAATAGGGGTTGAACGAGTACATAATTTTTAACCTCGACATTAACATAAAAAAACTCGAACGACGCTCGAGTAGCCGATGACGTCACAGTGTCTTACGATGCAAAATAAATAAATAAATATAAATGCCTAAAAACGTCTTTACAAAAAGAAAAAAAAGACCAACAAAGCATTGGGAGCATTTATTATGCTCCTATCATTTATCATACTGCACATAAGTCACAGGAAAAACAAAACTATTAGTTATATTAATAATATTAAAAGTGAAAGTATAAGGCGATGAAAACCGAAACTTAAAAAACAAATGGGGCCACAGCCACACCGTACCACCGCCTGCAGCTGTGCAATTTAGGTTTACTTTTAGAGATTGTGTTTATAGGTTTTTGGTAGCTCTAGAGAGATGAATATTTGTTTTTTTGTTTGTGAAACGAGAGAGATGAAGCCGTTTCGACCGTGTTATATATGGGACCTGCAATGCAACACTGCCCTCTGCTGTCACAACAATCTACTACGGTGTTCAAAGCAAAGAACGTCAACAGGATGTTTCAATGAGTGGCGCAATTTATAAAATTATAAACTGTTTTACCTTTTTGACAAGACTGGACCAGCTTCATAGATCCGTGCGCACAAAGGAATCCATTTTGTAGCGTCTACTAAAAGCTAAAAGCTACCCCGCGCTCTGTTTTTATCACGTGATGACGTCACTACGGGTAGTCGAGGTGGACAAAAAAGCCTCGAAAGAAGTCAAAGCACTCGATCTGTCGAAAACTCCGTTATTCTGTTAATGCACTAGTAGGTAATGAAGTTACCAAGCGCTTCATAACAGAGCTATATCCATCCATCCATCCATCCATTTTCGTCCGCTTATCCGGGGTCGGGTCGCGGGGGTAGCAGCCTAAGTAGGGAGGCCCAGACTTCCCTCTCCCCAGCCACATGGAGCAGCTCCTCTGGGGGAATCCCAAGGCGTTCCCAGGCCAGCCGAGAAACATAGTCCCTCCAGCGTGTCCTGGGTCTTCCTCTGGGCCTCCTCCCGGTGGGACATGCCCGGAACACCTCCCCAGGGAGGCGTCCAGGAGGCATCCTAACCAGATGCCCGAGCCACCTCAACTGGCTCCTCTCGATGTGGAGAAGCAGCGGCTCTACTCCGAGTCCCTCCCGGATGACTGAGCTTCTCACCCTATCTCTAAGGGAGAGTCCAGACACCCTGCGGAGAAAACTCATTTCAGCCGCTTGTATCCGAGATCTCGTTCTTTCGGTCACAACCCAAAGCTCATGACCATAGATGAGGGTGGGAACGTAGATCGATCGGTAAATTGAGAGCTTTGCCTTTCGACTCAGCTCTCTCTTCACCACGACAGACCGGTACAGCGCCCGCTTCACTGCGGATGCTGCACCTATCCGCCTATCGATCTCACGCTCCAGTTTTCCCTCATTCGTGAACAAGACCCCAAGATACTTAAACTCCTCCACTTGGGGCAGGACCTCATCCCCGACCCGGAGAGGGCATGCTACCCTTTTCCGGCTCAAGACCATGGCCTCGGATTTGGAGGAACTGATCCTCATCCCGGCCGCATCACATTCAGCTGCAAACAAGATAGTTCCCCCATGTTGAGAGACTGTTTTGAGAAGACAAACTGGTCTGTTTTCAGAGAAGCAGCCACTGATGGAAGCTCAGTTGATCTGGAACTCTATGCTTCCTCAGTCCTGGGCTACATCAGTACATGCTCTGAAAATGTATCCATAAAAAAATATGTTAAATCTTACCCGAACCGGAAACCCTGGTTAAATAAAGAAGTTCACGCCTTGCTAGCAGCCAGGGACACTGCATTCAAGTCAGGAGATAAAGAGGAGCTGAGAAAGAGCAGGAAAGAACTGAAGGATGGCATTAAGAAGGCCAAGGCCACGTATGCACAGAGGATCGAGGGACAGTTCACCTCACAAGACCCACGGAGCATGTGGAAGGGTATTAAATGCATAACAGATTACAAAGGCAAGAACAAACAATGCCCCAGGGACCCATCTCTGCCTGATGCCCTCAATAAGTTTTATGCACGTTTTGATGATCCAAACAGACCAGCTAGCACCAGACTCACCTCATCACCAGATGAAGAGCATCTCAGAGTGACCGCAGCAGAAGTGAGAGGCAGTCTCAGAAAGATTAATCCTCATAAAGCAACCGGACCAGACAACATCCCAGGGAAAGTTCTGAAGGAATGTGCGGACCAGCTCTGTGAGGTGCTGGCTGACATCTTCACCACCTCACTTGCACTGGAGTCAGTTCCCACCTGCCTGAAGACCGCGACCATCATCCCAGTCCCAAAGAGCTCCACAGTGACTGGTCTGAATGACTATAGACCGGTGGCCCTCACCCCGATAGTCGCTAAATGTTTTGAGAAACTGGTCATGTCCCACATCAAGGCAACCGTCAACATCAACGAGGACCCTCATCAATACGCATACCGTGAGAACCGATCAACAGAGGATGCCATTTCTTCCGTGGTCCACACTGCTCTCACCCACCTGGATCAGAAGGACTCATACGTGCGTCTGCTCTTTGTGGACTTCACATCTGCCTTCAACACCATGATCCCCCAAACTCTGATAGACAAACTATCTACACTTGGACTAAGCCCCTCTATTTGTAACTGGGTACTAGACTTCTTAACAGACAGACCACAGTCCGTGAAGATCCACAACTTCTCCTCCTCCACCATAACCCTCAGCACTGGCTCTCCTCAAGGATGTGTGCTGAGCCCCCTTCTGTTCACTCTGCTCACATATGATTGTACAGCCACACTTCCAGGCTGTCATATTGTTAAGTTTGCAGATGATACAGCGGTGGTGGGATGCATCACAAACAATGATGAGTCCAGCTACAGACAGGAGGTGGAACACCTGGAGAGCTGGTGCAAAGAGAATAATCTTCACATGAATGTGAAGAAGACAAAGGAGATGATTGTGGACTTCAGAAGGAACAAACACACCCACGCCCCACTGAAAATAGGTGGGTCTGCAGTGGAAGTGGTCTCCAGCTACAAATACTTGGGTGTACACATGAATGATAACCTCAGCTGGAGCAACAACACCACCAGCCTGATCAAGAAAGGTCATCAGAGACTCTACTTCCTCAGACGGCTGAGACGAGCTGGTCTGAGCAGCCCAGTTCTCACCTCGTTCTACAGGTGTGCAGTGGAGAGCGTCCTGTGCTCCAGCATCAACGTGTGGCATGGAGGCTGCACAGTTGAAGAGAGGAAAGCTCTACAGAGAGTGGTGAAGGCTGCACAGAAGTCTGTTGGAGTCAGTCTCCCCACCATCACAGACATTTACACCTCCAGATGCAGGAAAAGAGCCACCTGCATCATGAAAGACCTCACTCACCCAGCACACTCACTCTTTGCCCCACTCCCCTCAGGACGGAGGTTGAGGAGCATCAAATGTAGAACCACTAGACTGAGGAACAGCTTCTACCCTGAGGCTGTTAGACTCATGAATAAATAAAAATAAAATAAAAAATAAACACTGCAAAATATCACATTGTGCTGATGCTGATCTGTTTTCTTGTTGCTGTGTTCATCTGTGTTCATCTGTGACCATCTGCTCATACAAACTCATGTTCGTGCTGCTGTTTATTTCCACTATATTAGGCTTAGTGTATTACTAGTTGATGTTTTTCTTAGTTAATTCTAGATGTTATTACTGTTTTTCTCTTGCATTTGTTGTTGGATGTAACTGGGACCCCGTGTACATAATCTCGTTTTCATCACATGTACCACATGCGGTGCAAATGACAATAAAGACTCTCTGACTCTCTGACTCTGACTCTGAAACCGCTCTAGCGAAAGCTGTAGATCACGATCTGATGAAGCCAATAGGACCACATCATCTGCAAAAAACAGAGAAGCGATTCTAAGGCCACCAAAACGGATCCTCTCAACACCTTGGCTGCGCCTAGAAATTCTGTCCATAAAAGTTATGAACAGAATCGGTGACAAAGGGCAACCTTGGCGGAGTCCAACTCTCACCGGAAACGAGCCTGACTTACTGCCAGCGATGCGGACCAAGCTCTGACACCGGTCGTACAGGGACCTAACAGCCCATATCAATGGGCCTGGTACCCCATACTCCCGGAGTACCCCCCACAGAACCCCCCGAGGGACGCGGTCGAATGCCTTCTCCAAGTCCACAAAGCACATGTAAACTGGTTGGGCAAACTCCCACGCACCCTCCAGGACCCTGCTGAGGGTGTAGAGCTGGTCCAGTGTTCCACGACCAGCACGAAAACCACACTGCTCCTCCTGAATCCGAGGTTCGACTATCCGACGGACCCTCCTCTCCAGAACCCCTGAATAGACCTTACCAGGGAGGCTTAAGAGTGTGATCCCCCTATAGTTGGAACACACCCTACGGTCCCCCCCACAAGAGAGACCTAATTCCTTTAACAAAGAGGGATGACAACAGTGGATAACAACGAGAGGCATATAGATTTATTTATTTATTACAAATTAAAATAAAATAGCAACCAAAAGGACAATCAAAAGGAAAAAGTGGAGAAAAAAACAGCTAGATTATAAGGCGGTGTAGAAAACTAAAAACAGGAACATGCCTGCATTGGTTCTTGCCAAAAACTTAACAGATGTTTGAAGCCACTAAGAGAGGTCAAGGTCGAGAGCTTCAGATCTTTTTGCAAGATATTCCAAGAAACAGGAGCGGAATAGGAGAAGGCCCTTTTGCCTAGTTCAGTCCTCACTGAGGGAACACTGCAGGTAATCATGTCCTGAGAGTGCACGCTGTAGCTGCACTCACACAGAGACATGTTGGAGGAGATGTAAGAAGGCAGTAGAGCAAGAAGTGATTTAAAGATGAAAATGTACCAGTGGGAGAGTCTGCGTGAAGTTAATGATGTCCAGTTAACCAGTGAATACAGAGTGCAGTGGTGGGTATGGTAGTTACAGCCAGTTGTGAATCTTAGCGCACCATGATAGGCAGCATCCAACATCTGCAAGGTGCTATATTAGATTTGTATAAAGTAACATGTGTGTGTCTACTTTGTAGTTACAGCCCCACCTGGAGAAAAATCCCGCAGCCACCACTGCATGTACCTAGTGCCCGTCTGAGTTTTGTTACCAAATATTTGGTGCACCCTGGTATTTTTTCATTCATTCAACCTTTATTTAGGCAGGTTAATCTCATTGAGCCTCGATGACTCATTTACAAGAGAGACCTGTCTACAAACTAAAGAACGATGACAACAACAACAGTAGATTTTCCTTGAACAATCAACAATAGACAAACATAAAACAAAGATATCAAAGTAGCAAAACCGACAGATTATAAGGCAGATGTATATTTTGAGTAAGTACCTAGATATGTATTTAGTGCATAACCTTTTTGTACCAGTCGTTCTATTCTGTGTTTTTGTAATTTAGTGGTGAATTTCTTTAGGGTTGAAAGTGGCCTCGGGGTTATCAAGAGTTCAAAAGTAGAAGGATAGAGGTCATTTGGGTTTTTTGGGCCTGATTAATTGGGTTTTTTTTTTCCACACATCACACATCTTTTAAATCCAGCTTAGTTAAACAAAGTTTAGATAAATAAATCTATTCTCATCTGAGCTTTTTATCACTACAGTGAGAGTTTGAACTCTATGTCCTTTCTCATGTATATGTGAGGTCTATTGGTTTAGGTGTTGTGTTCACTCCTGCAGCGGTTTAAAATAAAAAAATTAATAAATGTAAAAGGTTTGCATAGTATATATTCTTCTTTGATTATGCCCTACTTGTTATATTGCTCAGAAATATGGGGAAATGCAAATAAAACTACTATTGACATATTAATAAAGTTACAAAAAAAAGCAATTAGGCTTATTAACAAAGTGGGATATTGTGAACCAACTAATAAACTTTTTATTCAAAATAATACTTTAAAATTTAATGACATTGTTTATATAAAAATACTGGAAATAATGTATAAAGCACTGAATAAAAGTCTTCCCTCTGGAATTCAGAAATTATTTAAGTTAAGAGAGAGTAAATATAATTCACGAGGTTTGTTAATATATTTGAACAAAGAGAAAAGTAAAGTAAAATCTAGATGTATTTCAGTTATCGGCATGAAACTGTGGAATGAACTGAATGATGATCTCAAATTATGTGCTTTTTTGGTGAGCTAGAGCCTTAAAATGTAAAATTATAAAAGTGTATGGAGATGTTATGTAGATGTATATATGTATTGTGTAACCATGTATGTATATAATGTCAACGTGAGTATGTGTATGTGCATATTTAAATATACTGTACAGTAAATGTATGTGCACTTATATAGACAGTAAATATATGTCATTATGTAGACTGCTGTAGGCAAGTATAAGCCGCTTCAGCCTATTCCTTTTTTTGGTAAATGATTGATTTACCATTTTATATTAATTTCCTTTTGTTTGTAATGTTTTTAATTTACCAAAATAAAGTTGAGTTGGTTCCTGCAGAGACCTCGTCTATTTCCAGGCGTACAGCTGTATCTTCCCGGGTCTAAAGGCGGACGACGGTCGGTTTTGGCTCCTGTTAAATGATCTGGGGCTCTGGTTTCATTCAGCAGGTCTGGGTTCAGTTCTTCTGCTTGGCGTTTGCTCCTCATGGCTCATTTCCATGACGGCCTCCCTATTGGCTGCGCGACTTCACGAGCTCGCGTCTGATTGGTCAAACGGTCTGTCCCGCTGATTCACACTTTGCTCTGATTGGTTGCGGCGTCAAGCTGCGCGAGCTGTCTTCTTATCAACAGACACTTGAAAAAAAATGTTATAACATTTTTTTTTTTTCTCGGAAAAGAACGTTATCGATAAAAAACGTATGTTAGCTTGTTTCCCCGGACTCCGCGGGTTGGAGGAGGGTTTAGGCGGAGTTTTTACCCGCTGACCGGTGAGAGGCTGCGGGCAGAAGTTTGAAGCCGAGTCGGTGAGTGGGAGAAGATGCAGAGCTCCAAACATTTTCGTGTGGATGATTTCATCGCGGGATGGATCGGCGGTGAGTAACAAGTTGTTCCGTTTAGTTTAATCTGCGATTCTGTTCACGTTATTGCTCCTCGTTAATTATTTTATTTTATTTTGTGGCGGAATACCCCGGTGACCAGTCCGACTCCAGCCTTTTAGGATGGAAAATTACTGCATCCACATCTCGTGTAAACAATCTCATCTTTTACCCCACACTGATTAACACTAATTCCTGAACGCATCCACTCATATTTATTTTATTTTTGCCTCATTAAAGGTTTTTAGAGACTGTTTCTGCTGAATTAACAACAATAATTGGAACTCTTATTGTGAAAATGTTAATTGCAGTGACAGGCGTGGCCGCTAGGGGCGCTGCTAAACAAATTTTGTTGCATAAAGTAACAGAAATGTATCAACTTGGGCTTTTAAAGTTGTTATTATTATCATATTTTAAGGGTGTTTGTACAGAATGGTTCACAAACCACTGGGCAAAGTTTTAATTCGACTTTTAAACCGTTTATCCACACCAACAGCTGATTAATTTCTGAATTTGGCCAAAGTCACTCACTCCTACAGATTTTGAGCTGGACTTTGGTGTGGTAGTAGCTGAGAGTGATCCAACAGAATAATCTTCGAGCTGCAACTTGTCAAGCAAGACATGGAGTCGACTGTTGGCAAAATATCTCGTGAACCAGTGGACGGATTTTAAGAATGGTATTTATTTTTTAATTCTCATTTTAGAATTGGCACGCGTGTCAATTTCAAGGAGTGAACCACAGTCTGCTGTTAGATTGAAACATGAATAAAAATACCATAAAAGTGGCTAAATTCAACAACTAAAAGTGGATTTTTTTTACTTTACAAAAATATAAGAGGCGACCCCTGTTTTATTTAAAAACTGTCACAGCTGCAGATTTTAAACGAGCCCGGACGATTTTACCTTGAAAATGTATATTTACTTTGACGATATAGCTTCTGCATTATCTTTGCAAACCGCTCGTTCGAGCTTCTTTTGGATAAAAGTATGTAGGTGGTTGAGTTATTTAAAGCATCTCTCATTCCACTGCTGAACTGCGAGTGACCCGTGATGTCCCAAAGGGTCGCAGTTGGACTGAAGGAGACGTAGAGCTGCCACAAATTACTCGTCAAATCTGCCATATTACTCTGAAGATTCTTTAAAATGCCCCAAAATTAAAGTTTATAATAAAAACAAAGGTTGCATCTAAATTGCAACGAAAAAAAAAAAGAAGTGGATTATCTTTAAGAAGGGAGCAATCGACAATAATTAAAAAAAATCTCATTCAGTTTATCTTGTTTTTTCTGGTTCCTGCCATAAAGAAAATGCTTAATTTCACTGATGGTATGATAAACGTGGTTTTATCTTCCAATGTGCAACATCAGAGCTGCAATTAAAAACGAACAACATAGTTTTGTGTACAGTTTGTCCCTATGAAGCACTTTGTGCAAACAAACATGTTTTCCCGAGCTGTTTTGGTGAAGCAGAATTTTAATTGTCCTGGTTGTGAAGTCACAAACTGTGCCGCCGTGTGTTTTTGTCTTCATGGAGGCAGTGAGGCTCAGGGGAGGCCAGGAGCCGGGCGGGGGTAAATGGGGCCACAACGGTCTGTTTAATTGTGTCCGTCTTACTAAGTTCATGTTTTGTGGTCAAACAGACCACATCGTACAAACCTGTTGTAAATTTGGTGGAACCACGTCTCAAAATGTTGCTTGTTTTTAAGCATTCAGCACAGTCGGAGCTAAAATACAAATGTGTTTTTATTTAAAGAAGCAGCAAAACTCACAAACTTGCCAATCTGTTTGCAGGTTTACGCTTCAACGACAAAAGTAATATAAAGTCTTCTTCCTGTTACTTTCTGAATTCATTGTTGATTTCACTTTTCTTTTCACTGCAGGAGCATCCAGTGTGGTTGTAGGACATCCGCTGGACACGGTGAAGGTATTTTAGATTTACTCCACCATTACTCCGCTTTTACAGCCGTGTTGTCCTCATTGTGGCTGCTCTATTTTAAAAAAATCCAGCACGTGTTGCTTCATATGTCTCATCTACTGTCGATGGCGCAAGACGTTTTCAGACACACTTAAGAGATCCGTGTCACCCTGGATCAGGAGAAAACGTGATTCAAACTTTTTGAAGTGGGCTTTGAGGAAAAGTGTCTGAATAATGAATATCTTACCTGTAGTAAGCAGCTATTTGAACATCAGTTTGGAAAAATTAAAATAATTTCGCCATCAGTTTAAAACTACAGGTAGTCCCCGACTTACGACGGAGTTCCGTTCATATGCGCCGTCGTAAACCAAATTTCGACGTAAGTCAGAACATACTTACAAACTGCACCTTATACTGTACAATACTGTATTTTACCAAGCACTTAGCCTATCCTAATACAGTACCCTACATAATTATCAAAAAACACATACATTTGGAGCCATGATGAAGGGGAAAAAAAGAGTTAATTTCCTACTGGGAGCTGGTGAACCTTCTTCCGTCTGTTAGCATGTTAGCTCGTTGCTCCTCAAAGATCTGAGGCTGCCTGTACTTTTCCACTGCTTTGCACGGTCCAGAGCGTTTACAGTAAGGTCTGTTAGCATGTTAACTCGTTGCTCCTCCGCTGTTTCTGCCGTCAAACCGGAAGTAAAACCGGAACTCGGCTTTTCAAAATACAATTTTCAAAATATATATATATTTTTTATGGGAGGTGCATCGTAACCGCGAAACGTCGTAAGTCGAGGACGTCGTAACCCGAGGACTACCTGTACACAATATTCATGATGAGTTCTACGGTTATTTACAAGCTAGCTGTAGCACTACTGATGTAGATTGAAACAGTTCCTGCAGGAACATCCTCATTTCTGCAGGAATAACAATCTCTTGAGAAACTGTTGGCAATGTAAAGGTTTTGTTTGAGTCATTAGCTTCTTAATCTGCCAAAAGTAAACTCTTTGTCCAAACTGCTTTTGTTAAAGTTAACCATCTTCAACAGGCAACATAATAATGCAACGCAAGACAAAACAATGAACTGATTAAATTCTAATTTTGGAACCAGAACTTTACAAATTATTAAAGAGGAATCTGAAAAGAACAGAATGTTTACTCCGGATGATAAGGTCAATAAAGATTAGGTGATGAAATCCAGGTTTAATCTGACGTTTGTGGCTGTTGTTGTTTTTTCCTTCAGACGCGG
>JBBPBX010015885.1:36301-48854 GCA_038048925.1 Garcialebias charrua
ATAATGTGTATCAAATTTAGAAAGGTACCAACAGACTGAAACGCACTAAACTCGATCATGGAGTTGTTTTTGTGTTTTCTTGAAGCTCATTTAAATACTGTGAAATATTAAAGGCAGACGTTGAAAAGCTTTTTTTGCAGCCCGTCCACATGCAGTTCTCTGTTTTTCAGAAACATGCCTTTTTTTGTATTTCAACTTGTGCAAATAAAATTATTATTAAACCGGTTTATATTTTCATTTTTCTGTTGTGTGTGACCTTCATCTCCACACACACACTCTGCAGTTGAAGCAGTCAAGCTCTTGTTGAGACACTCGCTTCCTTTCTCTGAACGACATACTGGACATCTTTGTCAGCACTTTGAGCTGAATAGTGTCCTGCTGCCAAACAGGCAGGAGAGGACGGGGTAAAGAGGAGAGATGGTGCGAGGGGGTGACACTCAGGTGGTCCTAACTCCCTGCTTCTTTCTCTGTTGGACAAACATCTCCACACTGTGCTCCTTCTGTCTGTGTGGCTCTCTTCAGTCCAGGAAGCCATTTATGCCTTTTTAACGGGATCCTATAAGAAAGTGAAGGAACAAGAGTGGTGGAGGTGGGGGACAGAAGGAGGGCAGGGCTGACAAATAATACAAACTACCCCTCTTTTTGTTTTGCTCTTCCTCTGAGCAACAGAAGAGAACACAAATCAAGACAAAGCAGAAAGCGCTCGTTTTCCGTGACCTCTTTTTCCCCACATAACCTCACAGACAGAAGAGGTCTTTATTTGCAACGTACTGTAACGAACCAATGTGTGTTTGCTCTGAGGATAAACTCAATCTGGCCTTGCACGTGTCTGCATTAGAGGAAAGTGTTTCTCAAAACCTTGACTTGTGTAAAGTAAGAGTTATATATACAGGTAGTCCTCGGGTTATGACGTTTCGTGGTTATGACGCATCTCCCATAAAAAAAAATATATATATATATATTTATTTTTTTTGAAAAGCCGAGTTACGCAGTTTCCGGTTTTACGTCGTAAATGTAGCAGCGGAGGAATACTGCACTGTACTCTCTAAAAAAAGCTAAGTCTGGTCCTCTGGACATTCAAAAACAAACAAAACTGTACTGTGAACGCGATTTTACGTCGTAAACGGAATGCGGAATACGGCAGATGGACCGAGCTGGACGGCGGTTTTACGTCGTAAACGTAATAGAGAATACGGCCGATGGATGGAGGAATACGGCGTCACCAGCATCCCAGTAGGCCATAACTCTTTTTGCCCTTCATTATGGCTCCCAAATGTATGTGTTTTTGATAATTATGTAGGGTACTGTGTTAGAATAGGCTAAGTGCTTTGTAATACAGCACTGCACATGTATATGGTGCAGTATGTACGTATATTTCGACTTACGTCGAAAATCGGTTTACGACGCCGCGTAAGAATGGATCTACATCGTAAGTCGAGGACTACCTGTATTCTTTAGAATAAATACTTGTGACCCGGGTCTCTGATGCTTCACAGTTGCTACTAAATGTTCTATTGGAGGAACCTTATTCACTTATGCATGCTCACAACCACACTGTAAATGGAAACATGGTATTTAATTAAAAATAGTAAGTTGACTTAAATTAGTTTTCATCAAATAGTGATTAAGACTCACTTTTAGTAAGTTACTTGTACTTTTTGGTCAAAAAATCTCAGTAGCTCAGTTAACTTGAGCTCGTTTCATTTAGAAAAAGTAAGTTTTTGATAAGTGTGCTTTCTTTCTGTGTTGGAAGTTGCACCACTGTTCTTTTTATTTTTTTAATCACTTTCTACGTTTACTCCACTACATTTGAGAGGAAAATATTTTTTTTATTTTAAATCACTGCATATGTAATGAGTACATGAGATGATTATCACAAGAGCTGTACACAGCAAAATCAAAAGTGTTAGATTTACAGTGTTGGTGTTGTCTGTTAAAAATCTGTAGTCAATTCAACACTTCTTTGGTCTAGATTAACAATATGAATGTTAGTTTCCCAAAATCTGTCATGTGTTCAACGCCTGACAAGAGTTACTCCCAGTACCGGTAGGTGGCGGTAATGCGACCTCAACGTTTTTTGCCAACCGCCAAGAAAACCTCATCAAGAAGAAGAAGAAGTCACTCCCAGAATTCAATGCGTCTGTGACGTGTTTTTTCAAACGTACTTGAAAGCGGGAGGATCAAGTCTGGAGCTAAATCGTGACAAAGTACCGTAAGTTTTTGCATGTATATTTTTTTATGACTGCAATATTAATTTTCCCTTTTCGCAATATACATGGTGTGCTTAACGTTGCGTTTGGATATCATGGTATAAATTAAAAAAATGCAACGTTTGCGAGAGGCTAAGCTAGCGGGGGTTTTAGCTAACAGAGAGGCTAAAGGTAGCTGTCATCATAACACGGTGTCCTGCTAACCAAACATTAAAACTGTTAGAAAAATCTGACGGACATCTGAGTGAACATGTTTAGCTGTCATGTCGTTCTCTTCATATCAAAACAAGCTCTGAGATACGGGCGGCCATGTTGCTGCTGGAAGGTTCCTAGAGAAATACAGTGGTGGGATGTAACTAAGTACAAATACTTTATTACTGTACTTAAGTATATTTTTCATGTATCTGTACTTTACTTAAGTAGAATTAAATGTGGGTACTTTTACTTTTACTGCACTACATTTTACATGAAGTATCTGTACTTTCTACTACACTACATTTCTATAATGTGTTGAGTTACAAGTTACATTCACGTTGCAACTTTTTGATTTGTCGTTAGTTTGAAAGTAACTGATGTTGAGAGGGGAGTTGGTCCATTGAATCACTGCAAAGTGGACAGGTAACATTAGACCTGCCTTCAAGAAGAGCTGGACCAATGATGTATATTCTTGTGTATAAGTCATTTAGCTGGGAGCACCCACAGCACCACTAACACACACAAAATGGATTCCACCACAAAGATTCATCCAGAAGATACACAACACCCATGGCTTTATTGAAATATTATTGAAAGACTATTGAAATATTATTGAAAGACTATTGAAAGACTGTTCAGTACAGCAGGACAGATTCTCTCTCCCTAAAGAGCCAGACATGGACTCAAAAACTTTGAAAACCAACTTCTTCTGAACTTGAACAATAAATTCTTGCTGCAATATTAAAATGTGTCAGTTCATGGGATGTTAGGAGACAAGAGATTTCTCCAAATGTCTCAACACTCAGGTCCAAGTTTTGAAAATGTTGTCAGGAAGTTAAAGTATTGTTCATTGTTGATCCATTACAAGATTGACTAGACAATATTTTAACTAGAGTTGATGACAAACGAGTTGAAGTGATCTATTCCTTTGTTAGTTGTGTCTAATGCTCCTTTTTTCAAACAGACAACTTTTACTTAAATGTGTTTACTGCAGTTAAAATGACACATTGGTTTTATTTTGTGTTAAATAAAAACTTTCAAAGGTATAATCATTCCTCTTTCTTATTTTGCTTAATGGTATTTAACTCATCACTGAAATTCTGGCACACAGAATCAAAAGTCCAAGTGTGAACTGTGTCACAGAGTAAACACAATAAAAACATGCATTATCTGCAGCATTGTTCATTAAAATGGCTCAACACTATTAATGTATTACAGAATATATGCATACAGTACGCACACTTAATGGTATTGTAGACCATTGCATTAGTTAATACATTCAGCAAGTACTTTTACTTTAATACTTTAAGTATTTTTAAAAGCAAGTATTTATTTACTTTTACTTAAGTAAAAATATTAATATGGTACTTCTACTTTTACTAGAGTACATTTTTGTCTGTTTATTTGTACTTTTACTTAAGTACAATGTTTGAGTACTTTCTCCACCACTGGAGAAATAGCACACGGAGTCTTGCTCTAAACTCCAAGCTTTTTATGAACATGAGCCATTTATTAGTTGTTTTTATTTGTTTACTTTAACTGTTGGGATAACAAAAAATAAATTAAGCTTGTTAGTGGAGCCAGCGCCATAGAGCTCCACTCAGCGCAGTGCAGAGACAAATTTAAAAGTAATTCTTGAACTTGATGCCTTTATTAAACGCATCACAACAGACACGAACTACCACACACGTATCACCTCTTCATCTAAATCCTCATCCTCACCTTTTCTACCCTTTTTGTCTTCATCTTTTATCCTGCAGCTCCACCTGTGATGTGAGCGACAAGGCAACACAACACGCCAGCTGAGTGGAGCAACAGGGTTGCATACTTCATCAGATAATGGGTAATTAGGTGTTCAATGCCATGAGTTTTTATATCAGGGAACCTTACTGTTAGGGTGACAACCAAGAAGTCAGCAGGTGAGGTTCAGCGTAGTTGGGGAAGTAGATCATAAATGAATATTTGTAACTAATTATGTTTTTGCACTTATACATTTTTTCAACTGTTCCCAGTTGTGCTTCAACATGATTTATCATCTACTTCGTTGGAGTCAACCATGTCAGAAAGCTCATCTGTGTCCGTTTCTGGAGACTCCTTGCTAGCATCCTCTTGATTCATCTGGTTCCACAGTGATTGTTCACACAAATGGAGGGACGACAACACATGCTGAACGAGAAGCAGCTAAAGAGGTGTGCAGCTTTTGTAACAAATTATGTAAAATATTACGTACAAAAATATTTTGCTGTTAAACTGATGGTGATGAATATTGATGATTCTGACTTTGTCATGTTTAATCTTATAGATGGTGAGAAATGCTCTCCAGGCTAAACCTGGTGAACAAGTTATTTTGGATGAACATGATGAACTGAGAACATTGATGGCACAAGATAAAGGTAAGTCTGGTTAATTTGGCTCTCTTCTCTTTTAAATATGAGTTGTGTATTATCTGAATGTGTCTGTTATTTTCCCCCTAGGCTGGGACTGTGACCTGTCACGCATTCTGCTGTAGCTTCAACTTCTTCCACCTACCTCCAAAGGCCACAGGAAGAGTGCACAAATCAGCTCATGTCAAGCTGTGGCCCATGTTGTGAGATCTTTACAGGTATGCAAATTGTACTGTATTTTATTCGGTTATTCAGATTCTATATCTTGTGCTGAAGCATTTTCTTATTGGCTTTGTTAGCTATTTGAATGTAGCGGTTCTATATTTCATGATTTTTATTATTTCTCTTTACATTTTGTCAAAGATGGGAGCCAGTGTCAAAACCTTCCTTGGTGGTGTGGAACCAGGACAGCCCTTCCTCCTGTGTGTTGGAGAAAATGAGCAACATCCAAAGATACAACATCATTGATCACAAGACCATCCACTGCAAGGCACAGAACTGTTGGGGTGCATCTTGTTCATTTCCATAGAGACACTGCTTGGACTAATACTGCGGACAATGTGGACACTCAGAATGTAGCTTCAACTTCTTCCACCTACCTCCAAAGGCCACAGGAAGAGTGCAAAAATCAGCTCATGTCAAGCTGTGGACCATGTTGTGAGATCTTTACAGGTATGCAAATCGTACTGCATTTTATTCAGTTATTCAGATCCTATATCTTGTGCTGAAGCATTTTCTTATTGGCTTTGTTAGCTATTTGAATGTAGCGGTTCTATATTTCATGATTTTTATTATTTCTCTTTACATTTTGTCAAAGATGGGAGCCAGTGTCGAAACCTTCCTTGGTGGTGTGCAACCAGGACAGCCCTTCCTCCTGTGTGTTGGAGAAAACGAGCAACATCCAAAGATACTACATCATCATTGATCACAAGACCATCCCCTGCAAGGCACAGAACTCTTGGGGTGCATCTTGTTCATTTCTATAGAGACGTTGCTTGGACTAATACTGCTGACAATGTGGACACTCAGAATGAAGTTAGTGAACCGTCTACTTCACAGGCGGCCACTACAAACTTTCCTGTAAGTACTCCACCGTCTACCAACCACAATAATATACTGAACGGGTGTGCCTCTGTTGTCGCACAGTTGCAAACATCTGGTGTTGCTGAGAGCATCGTTCAAGCAATAGGATGTAGAATTGTAATGTTTTTGATTATTGTAAGGTTATTACATGTGTAAAAAAAAAAAATTATATTGGTGAATTGGAATGAAAAGTAATGATATCAAATGTTATTGTTCACTCTTGGACTGTCAAGGATGCAGTTATTTAATAAATGTTTTATTGCAGCTGAATTTTAAGTATATGTTTGTGGTGTGTTTACCTTTTATTTAAAGGTTCAGTATGTAATTTCTGGAACACGCTGGAACTTAGGAAAATTTTGAACAGAGACACGTTTCTGGTCCCTCCCCCTCAGAGCCAAATATGGCTCTGTTACCCTTGCTCTGTTAAAATTCAAATTCAAGCTCTGTTTTTATTGGCTGATTCAAATTCAAGCTCTGTTTTTATTGGCTGGTTAACGGCGTGTCACCTTGGCTTTTTAGAAATGCTTTTAGAGAAGCAAGGGGACAAGTTTTTTTCAGAGATTACTTGTCTAAAATCAGTATGTCAGGAGGTCGTGACAGAGTGAAGAAATATGTTAAAAAATATATTGTTAGAAAAGTTACACACAGCTCCTTTAACAGCAAAAATAGCTAGGAAATTACAGAGAGGGGAAGGACCAAGTACCCATTTAGGAAATTTATTTATTTAATTTAACTGAAAAAAAAATGAGTTGGTAGTAAGTTGTAGGTATTTAGTAATTCTAAGTGGGGTTAAATTTACATCAGTCCACACAAATTAAAAAAAATAAGTTAACACTAAGCATGACTAATGAGTTATCTGAACTTACTTTTTTTGTATCAGTTGTACTACTTGATTTAGTACTGCAAACTTAAAAAAGATTAGCTTTTCTTACTCACTAATCTTAAGACTACTTTGCTTAATTTTTTTGAGGCAACGAGTTTGCGTACTTTTTTTAAGTAAGGTCAACTAATTAGATCTTACAGTGCACACACAAATGGATGCAGGGATGTATAGTAGATGTATGTAGATGGGTATATAAATGAATATAAATATATATGTATGTATATTGTATATATATTTGTAGGTATGGGTATGTGTATTTATAGAAATCTTTTGCAAGGTCATGAATATTATCAGTCTTTATGCTTGTATGTTTCGTTGTTGTGTTCTGTCATGTGCTTTGCAGGATTGTGGACGGAGGTTTGGTGTGTTTGCCTTGTGCTCTTTCTGTGGACAATTGTTGTTTTGTTGTCTCACTTTCTCTTTTCTTTCTTTCTCTCTATTAAAAAAAAAAAATACATATTGGAGTGAGAGGATGGCTATAAGGTGTGAAGGGAGGCCATCTATAAATGGAAAAAAAAAAAAAATAAATACTTGTGTGATCTGTTAATGCTCAACACTGAAAAAACTGTGAATAGAGGTTACTTAAAAAACCTTAGGTAACAAAGTGACAATTAATATTATTAAGTAGATTTTAATTTCAAAAAGTTTATGTAAAATAAAGAGAAAATGGTAATTAAATTTAATTAAAAAAACTAAGTAGATTTTAATTACATTAAACTGTACATTTATGTAGGATTTAGGAACAAAATCTCAAATTTATGGTTAAAATGACTAATTTTTAATGCAAAATTTAATTTAAATTAAATTAATATATAAGGAATATTACTTTGAATTTACTATTAATTTAGGGAAAATGGTAATTAAATTTAATTAAAAAACTAAGTAGATTTTAATTACATTAAACTGTACATTTATGTAGGATTTAGGAACAAAATCTCAAATTTATGGTTAAAATGACTAATTTTTAATGCAAAATTTAATTTAAATTAAATTAATATATAAGGAATATTACTTTGAATTTACTATTAATTTAGGGAAAAATGACTAAAATTAAATATTCATTACAAAGAAATTATTTTTTTGTGTGTTTTTTAAGTGGAACTCAATTTGTAATCATTAAATTTTCCAAACAACCTACATTAATAATCATTGAATAATAAGATAAATTTGCATTATTTAACCTCTTCTCTTGATTAAAATTCATTTGTTTAACAAAGAAAACAATAAGTGGAAAATAAAACAATTACAATTTTTTTCTGCTAAATTTCACTTGTACAGTACATATAATATTCTTCTAATTTTCTAAATACTTTAAAGTGTTTTTACTGGGTTGCACAAATTATCACACATAGATAACAACATAAACATTTATTTCTTGAACATCATTTTGGTTCTTTCAAAGTGGCAAAATATAGCAACATAAAATAATCTACATGTGTAGACAATATAAAGTGGCTTTGTTTACATGTCATTAAAAAAGTTACTTCAAACAAATGCTAAATCAATTTTGTGAAGAAGAAATGAGATGCTAAAATACATAATTAATTACTAATTTCACCATTAACAGCCAGAGTATTTTTACTGTTTCTCTTATTTGTGTTACTTCTTAATGACTGACTAACAAAAAATGTAGTTTTTCTTATCTGAATAACTCAATATAAATGCTGAACAAATATTTACCACTTGTGTACATTGTGTATTAACAACAAAAATCAACCTTTTTGAAATGTATGAGAAAAACTGCAAACATCTAAGTGGAATAAACATTTCCACAGCTGCAGGAGTTGATTGTCCAAAATATTTTACACTTTGTTTGGAAACAGATCCTGGATACAAGTGGCTGAAAGGGGCTTCCTTCATGGGGGGGGGGGCACTCAGTCTTAGAGATTGGGTAAGGAGCTCCATCATCCAGGGGGAGCTTGGTGTAAAGCCGCTGTTCCGCAGTATCAAAAGAGTCAGTTGAGGAGTTTCATCTGATCTGGACACCACCCTTTGGAGGTTTTCTGGGTACGTCTGTCTGGTGACAAAAGACAGACAGGTGAGTCAGGAGAGGCAGCTGAATTATATAAAAAGAAATAAAAAAGAAAAGAAAATATTGTTACCTTTATGAAGGAGCAGGTGATGCAGAAGGTGCTGGTGACAAAAGACAGACAGGTGAGTCAGGAGAGGCAGCTGAGTTATATAAAAAGAAATAAAAAAAGAAAAGAAAATATTGTTACCTTTATGAAGGAGCAGGTGATGCAGAAGGTGCTGGTGACAAAAGACAGACAGGTGAGTCAGGAGAGGCAGCTGAGTTATATAAAAAGAAATAAAAAAAGAAAAGAAAATATTGTTACCTTTATGAAGGAGCAGGTGATGCAGAAGGTGCTGGTGACAAAAGACAGACAGGTGAGTCAGGAGAGGCAGCTGAGTTATATAAAAAGAAATAAAAAAAGAAAAGAAAATATTGTTACCTTTATGAAGGAGCAGGTGATGCAGAAGGTGCTGGTGACAAAAGACAGACAGGTGAGTCAGGAGAGGCAGCTGAGTTATATAAAAAGAAATAAAAAAAGAAAAGAAAATATTGTTACCTTTATGAAGGAGCAGGTGATGCAGAAGGTGCTGGTGACAAAAGACAGACAGGTGAGTCAGGAGAGGCAGCTGAATTATATAAAAAGAAATAAAAAAAGAAAAGAAAATATTGTTACCTTTATGAAGGAGCAGGTGATGCAGAAGGTGCTGGTGATGCTGGTGACAAAATACAGACAGGTGAGTCAGGAGAGGCAGCTGAGTTATATAAAAAGAAATAAAAAAAAGAAAAGAAAATATTGTTACCTTTATGAAGGAGCAGGTGATGCAGAAGGTGCTGGTGACAAAAGACAGACAGGTGAGTCAGGAGAGGCAGCTGAATTATATAAAAAGAAATAAAAAAAGAAAAGAAAATATTGTTACCTTTATGAAGGAGCAGGTGATGCAGAAGGTGCTGGTGACAAAAGACAGACAGGTGAGTCAGGAGAGGCAGCTGAATTATATAAAAAGAAATAAAAAAGAAAAGAAAATATTGTTACCTTTATGAAGGAGCAGGTGATGCAGAAGGTGCTGGTGATGCTGGTGACAAAAGACAGACAGGTGAGTCAGGAGAGGCAGCTGAATTATATAAAAAGAAATAAAAAAAGAAAAGAAAATATTGTTACCTTTATGAAGGAGCAGGTGATGCAGAAGGTGCTGGTGATGCTGGTGACAAAATACAGACAGGTGAGTCAGGAGAGGCAGCTGAGTTATATAAAAAGAAATAAAAAAAGAAAAGAAAATATTGTTACCTTTATGAAGGAGCAGGTGATGCAGAAGGTGCTGGTGACAAAAGACAGACAGGTGAGTCAGGAGAGGCAGCTGAATTATATAAAAAGAAATAAAAAAAGAAAAGAAAATATTGTTACCTTTATGAAGGAGCAGGTGATGCAGAAGGTGCTGGTGATGCTGGTGACAAAATACAGACAGGTGAGTCAGGAGAGGCAGCTGAGTTATATAAAAAGAAATAAAAAAAGAAAAGAAAATATTGTTACCTTTATGAAGGAGCAGGTGATGCAGAAGGTGCTGGTGACAAAAGACAGACAGGTGAGTCAGGAGAGGCAGCTGAATTATATAAAAAGAAATAAAAAAAGAAAAGAAAATATTGTTACCTTTATGAAGGAGCAGGTGATGCAGAAGGTGCTGGTGACAAAAGACAGACAGGTGAGTCAGGAGAGGCAGCTGAATTATATAAAAAGAAATAAAAAAAAAGAAAATATTGTTACCTTTATGAAGGAGCAGGTGATGCAGAAGGTGCTGGTGACAAAAGACAGACAGGTGAGTCAGGAGAGGCAGCTGAGTTATATAAAAAGAAATAAAAAAAAAAAGAAAATATTGTTACCTTTATGAAGGAGCAGGTGATGCAGAAGGTGCTGGTGATGCTGGTGACAAAATACAGACAGGTGAGTCAGGAGAGGCAGCTGAATTATATAAAAAAGAAATAAAAAGAAAAGAAAATGTTGTTACCCTAATGCATGCTCAATAATCCAGGTAGAAAAATCCAAAAAAGCTAAGTCTGGTCCTCTGGACATTCAAAAAACAAAACAAAACAAAGCAAAAAAAAATTTAGAAACGTTTCATCTACGTTAAATCTCAGGAAGTCCAACATTTCACTGATCACATCAACTCTGTGGATAAATATATCAAGTTCACACGAGAAGATGTAGTAAAAAATGGCAGGTTGGCTTTCTTGGACACAAGTTAGGAGTCATCAGAACAGTATCACAGAGCAGACAGCGTCCCCACTAACTCAGGAGCCAGACAGAAGGAGAAATCACACACAAAACAGGCTCTAGAGAAATGTGGATATCCTAACTGGGCCTTCCTGAAAGCAGAGAAGAAACCCAAACAGGACTCCAGCCAGCCATCAGGTGAAAAGAAGGAACCCAGACCCAGACCAGTGGTCATTCCAGATGTTGCGGGAGTTTCAGAGACATTGAGACGTTTATTTTCTAAACACAACGTCGCAGTGGCTTTTAAACAACAAAATACATTACGGCAAAGACTGGTTCATCCCAAAGATCCAGTCCCCCAGCACAAACAGAGTAATATTGTGTATGTTGTTCAGTGTCAGGAGGGCTGTGATCAGTCTTACATCGGGGAAACTAAACAGCCACTGGCCAAAAGGATGGCCCAGCACAGAAGATCAACATCATCAGGTCAGGACTCTGCAGTCTACACTCATCTCCAGGCCAGCGGTCACTCTTTCAGGGATGAAGATGTTCACATCCTTGATAGAGAGGAACGATGCAGTGTTTCCCCTACATAACTTGCCATGGCGGGGTGGGGTGGGGGTGGATGGGGGGTGACGGACAGAGACACGTCCTGAGCTGCGCAGACGTTGTTGCAGTTTCTTGGGCTTGTTTTGAAAGTAAATTCGCTTAATTGGGCTTGTTATTATTTGTTCTTTATTATTTGTCTAGAGCAGGGGTCTGCAACCTTTTCGATCCAAAGAGCCATTTCTGCTCCTTTGTTCACTAAATAGACCTTTCGCAAAACCCCGCCCCCAACCGGCCATTGTCCAATCACACGTCACTAGCATCTCCGGCTATGTAAGCTAGGTCCGACATTCTACAAGATGGTGAAGCGATGCGCCTATGGATTGTGTAAATCAGACAGCAGGTATCCCAAGAGTTTGTCTGGTGGAGTCTTGTTTTTTCCCTTCCCAAAGCCGAAAACACAACTGGAACGGTGTCAACAATGGATAAAACAGTGTGGAAGGCCTCACTCCCAGCTTAATGTCTCGAAGATAAACAAGCATTCGTATGTATGCTCAAAGGTAAGACAAACATTCATTGTGACTGTCCTGCTCTAGAAGTAATAATTATAATTTCAAGAAAGGTTATTATTAATATT
Organism: Garcialebias charrua; assembly: GCA_038048925.1. NCBI lineage: Eukaryota > Metazoa > Chordata > Actinopteri > Cyprinodontiformes > Rivulidae > Garcialebias > Garcialebias charrua. The sequence continues at coordinate 48,460 of JBBPBX010015885.1, forward strand.
CATTGTTGTGTATTATTTTGGATATAATTTTTAGAAGATTACCCTCTTACGTTTAGTAAGCTCATTAGCATTGGGTGGCCCTTCCTCGGACGCACGAGCGGTGAAAGCTCATCCTGGAGGTGGCAGAGCTCCAGAGGTGAGGAGGCCGGGGTGGCGTGGAGCGTGTCCGAGGAGGGTGGCCCTTCTTCGGACGCACGAGCGGTGGAAGTGGGGGCTCATCCTGGAGGTGGCAGAGCTCCAGAGATGAGGAGGCCGGGTTGGCGCGACGCGTGTCCGGGCAGGAGAGCCTCCGTCGGACGCACGAGCGGTGAAAGCTCATCCTGGAGGTGGCAGAGCTCCAGAGATGAGGAGGCCGGGTTGGCACGGAGCGTGTCCGAGCAGGAGAGCCTCTGTCG
>JBBPBX010015886.1:0-26175 GCA_038048925.1 Garcialebias charrua
TAGGTAATTGTAACGTTTTATAACGTACCCTTGGTCTCTTATTCTGCCATATAAATCTGGAAATCATGCGGTTCCATTCGTTAAACTGCTTAGTATGAATTTCTATTGGTAGAGATTGAAACAGGAACAAGAGTTGAGGTAAAATAATCATTTTTATAATTTCTATTCGTTTATACAATTCGAACATAATGGGAGCCCATCTGTCCAGGTTGCTTTTTATTTTATTAGTCATTGTACCATAGTTAACTTTGTATATTTTATTCATCACCTTTTTGTTACGTCCGACACATGAGCTCTTTCGCGTTGTTTCCTGGCAGGAAACTGTAAAGCGAAAGTCCGTTTTCTATCTTTTGACTATTCTGGTCATGTGACCGAACATTTCATCTAATAATGCAACAAGTTTGGACCATTGCTAAATTGTTTTAACCCACTCTTTTTAATCAGCAAGAAAGCTCGTTTTCGACAGTTAATATTGAGGACTGTCAATAGGGCAGATCCTACTGCATTCTATACTAGGGGTCACCAACATGGTGCCCGCGGGCACCCGGGTACCCCCAAGGACCATTTGAGGTGCCCTCGGACCGGTTCTAAAAAAAGCACAACTCACTAAGCTGCATTTAATTTTTTATTTTATTCAGTTATTCTTTTTTTTTTGTATTCATATTTTAAGTTGTCTATCTTAAAAATATGTTCTTAAAATTACATTATACATTTTTTTTTCAGTTTACACTTTGTTATTTCCGAAGAGTATCAAACTGGTGCCCTTTGTATGACTCCGTACCCACGAAGTAGCTCTCAGTTTCGAAAAGGTTGGTGACCCCTGTTCTATACCCTCCGCCTTTTCGCCGCGGACCAGTGACATCACGCTCCAAAACTCTACCAAATTAACCGTCAAAAGTAAAAGTTTACTTTATCTTAACCAGCATTGTTTCCCCTACCATTATACAAGCGGGGCACCTTTCTCGGTCAAAAGAACCGAGCACCCCGTCTACCCAGAGCCCTATAAAGAGAGTTGCGACACTCCCATAGAATGGAATGCGGAAGTCACGTGGGTCATGGAGCGGCTAATAGTTACAGTAGCGGTTCTAGCATTGAACGTAGTACATTTTCCATGTTTTCTCCGGTAAGTTGAAAATACAGCATTTTTTGCCATTGTGAAGCGTTAGCCGACTGTTCTGACCACAATTTATCAACATTAATATTTCATGTCGCCAGTTTTTTGTTAATTAAACATGTTAAATTGCTAGTTGTGTTTTAACTGCAGCTAGCTCTGCCATCATGATGGTTTAACTGGGTCTATTTCTGTCTTAATTCATCGTTTTAAAATATCCATTACAGCCTAAATTTTCAAAGTTTATATTTATTTTTTACGATAATTCCAGTTACCGTACTGAACTCTCAACTAGAAAATACTTAGCCTTTTTTTCTGAGAGATTGATGTGGTTTAATATAGTTCAAATTATAGATCCTTTGTCAAAGACTGCAGCATAAATTGTGACATTATCATTAAAGAAAAATGTTACGACCCTAGGGATCAAGTAACATGAACGGACACGAAATGAGGGTTTAAAAAAAAGTTTTATTTTGTGCTCTCCTGCTGCGGCAACCTGGCTGCGCCGCCTCCAGCAGTCCTGGAAAAAAAAAAAAGAAAAAAAAAGAGGAGAGTCCAAAACCCTCAGCTTCCCCGTGTCCCTCTCAAAGTAATAAAATTAAAGTGGCCAGGACAAATCCAGCTTCAGGATGGTTACTAAACAAAAAAAAAACAACAACTCCAAGTCAGGCGGGTCGCTCACGCCTCCATCTTCAGCACCCAGGTTGGGCGCACCCCGCTCATAACGACAACAGGTCTCAGCTCCAGCTTCTCACGATGACGGCAGGTCATCTTCTTTCACAACAACGACATCAGGTTTCAGGTCCAGCTTCTCACGACATGACAGCAGGTCACAGCTTCTTCTCACGACGACAGCAGGTCTTCTTCTCCCACAACAATGACGACAGCAGGTTTTCTTTCTCAGTTTATCTTCGGCTTCTTACAGTTCACAACATCGGCTTCATCATAGGGCTTCAACATCCGGCTTGGACCTCTGCCTTCTCCTGTTGCATGGACCTCTGCATCTCCTGCTGCATGGACCTCTTTCTTCTTCTGCTGCTTGGACTTCTGCTGCTGCTGCTGCTGCTGCTTGGACCTCTGCTCAGCTTCTGCATGGACCTCTGCTCTTCTTCTGTGTCTGCTGCTTCTTCATCTGGTCTGCTGCAGCTGCTTGGACCTAAATAGAGGGAGCAATCACCCCACCTGCAGCATGCTTTAATGAGAAACAGCTGCAGCCAATTAGCCTCCAAAACCTTTAAACACCTCATCCCTCTGAACCGAACAAAAGAGCAGTCTCTTCCAGCTGGCCGGTGGCGTGGAACCCTGGCAATGAGGCACGAGGATGGTGGCATACTCTGGTTTGTGAGCGGTCCACGATGGCTTGTAGTAGTGGGGGACAGGGTTTGGCTTCGGGTAAGCGGTGCCTTGAAGTTGCTGGTGACGGTGTTGACGGTAGGAAGAAGTTGCTGATGGAGAAGTGTAAAGTTGTGTTGCGTTTTGCGGCGGGTCAGGGTTTGCTTGGGGTGAGCCCTGTAGCTTTTTCGAAGGGTCTGAAACGCGCTGTGGGCGACGTAGAAGTGGCTAAGGTGTTGTGGGATGGCAATCTCCTGCTCGTTTGTCGACATGCTGAGCAGAGGGACAAGGCTTTGGGTTTGGAGACTGTGTGTGGTAAAGCGGTGGTGGATAGGAAGATTGTGGGTGAAGTGAGAGGTTCCCGGGGTGTGATTTCCGGGATTCCTGTTAAAGATGACTTGGAGGTCTTGAGGGCGAACATTAAGGGTGGGGAGGTTGAGTCCTTGAGACGTTTACCGGCTTATCGAGATGGAGTGAAAGTGGATAGTACGTCTGTCCTGTTGTGTTTCCGGGATGGTGTTTTGCCGGATAAAGTTATGGTTGGTTATTTGTGTTTTGGTGTGAAGGCTTATGTTCCTCCGCCTCTTCGGTGCTTTAAGTGCCAGAGATTTGGGCATATTGCTGCTGTTTGTCGGAGTAAGCGTCGTTGTAGTAAGTGTGGGGGGGATCATGATTATGATGATTGTGGTGTGACTCAGCTGTCGTGTTGTAATTGTGGTGGTAGTCATTCTGCTGCTTATGCTGGTTGTGTGGATCGAAAGGCCGCTGCTGAAATTCAGAGAGTTAAGACTGTTGGGAATCTTTCGTACGCAGAGGCAGTTCGTGTGGTCAAGCGCGATGTTTCTTCGCCGTCTGTTGTTGTTGAACCGTGTGTCCCTGACCGTGGTCAGGGTACTGTTACGATCGAACGGTTGATTCCGTTCGTTGCTTTCGTTGTTAACTGTTCTGCGCAGGCTTCGACTAAGACTGAGACCATCAAAATTATTGTACAGGCTGCTTCGAGGTTCTTTGGCGCGACTGAGTTGTCTTGGGAGAGTGTTCGTGATGAATTGAGTCGGGGTGAGGGTGCGTCTGGGTGTGAGGTGTCTCTGCCCATGTCTTCGCTGTGACCGGGTGTTCCTGGTTATTTTGTTTTGTTTGTTTTTGCTATTTTCTGTTTCGGCACTTTAGGGTACTTTGTGTGGGTTTTGGGTTGTTGGTGGTTGTGGTGTTCTGGGTCGCCTGTGTGTTTTGTGTTGTGTTCTGCGCCGTCTGGTCCGTACTCCATTCCGGTAGGTGGCGGTAATGCACCTAATCGTTGTTTGCCAACCGCCATAAAACGCCATCAGAGAGAGAGAGAGAGAGAGAGAACTGAACAAAAATTACATCCCCATGGGATGTAACAAATGTGATTGTGGAGATGAGCAAATTGTTTTATGTTTTCCAGGTAAACCACAGGAGAATGACTTCAGTGAACTGCATTCAAACAAAGTATCATAAAGGTACAAGTTCTCGTTTTATGTCTTCCCAAAACAATAATTGCTGAATCAAGAAGTTTGAATAAAATTATTTTAACACCATAACCTTCACAAATTGGTATTCACTGCAGGACTGTTAATTTGTATTATATTATTAGTTTACCGTATGTTAATCATGGGTCAAGTTGAGATGAGACTCTCTTTCAAGACAGAACAAGAAATAAGAATTATTTCCAAGAACATATCAGCATCAATAAGTTGTAGAACTGTAACAAAAAAATTATTAAACTATCACATTCATGTCCATCTCCATGTTTTCAGATTGACTGAACGGTGAGCTAAGAAATGACACCAGGTTGGTGGAACTGGTCAGTCCTCATTGATAGAGATGGAGCTGGTAAGTTAATGGTGGAGTGTTGGATCTGACCAGTTGATGGGGAGGCTGTCAAAATAAAAATCAAATTAAAGTGATTAGAAATTAGTTTTTCAAATACCAAATGCAAGCCTTGCAACAACTTTTTCTGAAATTTTCTTTGTGGGACTGTGTTAATTTTCTTGTCTGAAGTTCTTCTATCCTGCTTATGTAATTGTTTGTGTTCTAATTGTTCCCTCAGGTTTTTCATCTCTGTTCCCTGATTGCATCGCCTGTTGATCCCTGGTCCTGTTGATCCTGGATCATCAGTTCCTGGCATGCTCCTGTTGTCTGAGGCTACATTTTCATATTTCCCTCATCTCACTCACCTCACTACTGTTTCTGCTCAATCTCTGAAATGACAATGGCACTGTTAGCATGAAGATCATTGTTCAATAAAAATATGATGTGTATTATTTAACATTTTTCGTACCAAAGTTTACTTTATTCATTCAACCTTTTATTTAGGCAGGTTAATCCCATTGAGTCTTGAGGACTCATTTACAAGACAGAGCTGGTTTTAACAAAGAATGATGACAATAGTGACAACAATAGACAGTTATAAAAGAGGCATGAAAATATTTTTTATAAACAAATTAAAATAAGATGGCAAAAACAGCTAGATTATAAGGTGAATGTAGAAAATTGAAAGTTATGCACCATAACTCACATGGGCGTAGCCAGAATTTTATGACGGGCGGTTCGTTTAAATGAGAAGTTGACCAAGCTAAATTAACATACCTGGATAGGTCAATGGAAATAGCGTTTGCCTTCAGTCCCAAACCTTATGGGTTCAATTCCCGCATGGTACAACTTTTTTTTTTTTTTATTCATTCCAGATTAAAAAAACACAAGAAAACTATTTACAAAACAACAAGAAATAAAACAATACATGAAATGAAAGGAAGCAGAAGAAGAAAATAATCTTATCTGCCCCTTCTCAAACTAATTTTTTTTCAAACACTCTTTTATTGGATAAAAAAGAATGTGTTAACCACAGGCATATTAACTCCTTTTTTTTATCCAATAAAAGACAAACATAAAATTAGTTTGAATCGAGTGTTTGAAAAAAAAATTAGTTTGAGAAGGGGCAGATAAGATTATTTTCTTCTTCTGCTTCCTTTCATTTCATGTATTGTTTTATTTCTTGTTGTTTTGTAAATAGTTTTCTTGTGTTTTTTTTAATCTGGAATGAATTAAAAAAAAAACATTATACCATGCGGGAATTGAACCCATAAGGTTTAGGACGGAAGGCGAACGCTATTTCCATTGACTTATCCAGGCATGTTAGTTTAATTTGGTCAACTTCTCCTTTAAAAGTGGGTGGTTCGTTCGAACCCTCCGAACCCCCATTGCCTATGCCATTGACTCATGTTCCCTGAAGGAAGGGAACGAGGTGCAACATACTTGCTATGGGAATTGCGCCCCCGCAAGGAATATACTCACACGTTTACGGCAGGGGCGTCACCGCCGCGCCAGAGGCCCCGCCCTCTGGGTACTTAAGCGGCTTGCACCCCTCCATCTTTCTCCAAAGTTGCACTTCACCAAGCTTTCAGCATTGAAAAGGGCCAGCTATGTTACACTTCGTTCCCTTCCTTCAGGGAACATGAGTTATGCTGCATAACTTTCAGTTCCCTTTCAGTCTGGTCTCTCAGTGCAACATACTTGCGCTATGGGAACGTAATCCATTCACGTCCTTGAAATGCTCAGTGAAATGCATGCTAGAGTGAACGTCTGCCCTTGACCAGCAGGCATCCCAAGGCTGCTTTCTATTGTGTGTTAGAAAGGACAGCTTGAGTGACTACACCAGCAGTAACATCCAAACTGTAATGGTGTGATCACACCGAACAGCATTTCAACTTCCAAAAAGCTCCTCATGCACGCAAGTGGACGCACTTTGTGTCCAGAACAAAACGCCAGAACGCGAAACTGCTCAAACTGCTGCAAAACTGTGGCGGGGTGTGTGGGAGGAGCTTACCGGTACACCGAGTCCTCATTGCACTCCGCGAGGCGAGGAGCTTTTTATTTCCGTCTCAGTAGAGCAGACTTGACTGGTCGTGAAGGACTTGTCACGAACACACAGCTACAATGAGTTTCTCTTCCATAGTCCATGACTCAGCGGGTTTTTTCTGGGTCCCACAAACAATACGTCACACAGTTGCGCAATAACCGTCCCCTCGTTTCCGCGTCACATAGCGGACCCGCGGACCCCCTCTCTTCTCCCCCCGACTCTCCTCCTCCTCCTCCCCGACTCTCCCCGATTGGTTGACACACCAACCAATCAGGTAGAGTTGAGCAGCGTTTGAACGTTTGAACCGCGAAAACTTCAGTTGAATGAAGGCGGCACTTGGAGGCTGAAGCCGGTTCACGTGCACTGAAAAACGCTCCCCAGCACGCTCAACACGCACGTGAGGTGACGCCAGACGCCAGGAGGCTGATGGAGGTGCGTCCACCATTGACTTTGTATGGAAGCTGGAAGCTGCTGCTGCTGAAATGCTGTTCGGTGTGATCACACCATAATGCTTTGCAAAAGTATTTAATGAGGTCCAATTCGCAGCAGCACAGATGTCTGCGACTGGTACACCTCTGAATAATGACCAGGAAGTAGCCAAGCCCCTAGTGGAGTGAGCATGCACTCCAGAGGGCACCTGTTGACCTTTGCTACTGTAGGTCCTTTTAATGTCCTCAGTCACCCAATGTGAGAGGCGTTGTTTTGATAGGGCTCTCCCGGTAGCAGGTGCTGCAAAGCAGACGAACAGTTGGTTTGTTTTCCTCCATTCGGCTGTTCTCTGCATGTAGGTGCGTAAAGCCCTCACTGGGCAGAGAGCCTGTAGCCTTTCCTGTTCCTGAGTGAGGACAGGGCAGGTGGAAAGGAGGAGAGATCAAAGTCTAGACTCCTATGGTTCAGAGTCAAGACCTTGGGAGTGTATGCGGGATTAGGCCTTAGTGTGACCTTTGACCCGTCAGGGGCGAATCTGGTACACATTGGGTATACAGATAAAGCATGGAGGTCACCCACGCGTTTCGCCGAGCAAAGTGCCAGGAGTAGAGCAGTCTTATAAGATAGTAAATCTATCTTAACCTCGCTCAGTGGCTCGAATGGAGAGTCGCAGAGGGCCCCCAGGACCAGGCCAAGATCCCAACCAGGGGTCAGGGTCCTGCTGGGTTTAGTCCGAAGGACACCCTTCATATATCTTATTATGATTGGATGTGCTCCAGGCATCCTGTGTCCCCAGCCTTCGTGACAGGCTGAAATCGTTGATAGAAAAACTTTAATTGTCGAATAAAAATGACCCTTTTCCAGTAAATCCTGAAGGAAAGTCAGGAGCTGAGCCAAGTCGCATGCATAAGAAATAATATTTCTTTCTGAGCGCCAGGTTTCAAAAATACGCCACTTTTGTGTGTATAAAGATTGTGTTGATCCAGCACGGGCATTTTGTATGGTTAATACCACATTTTCTGGCAAGCCTGACGTTATCAACCTGTTCTTTTCAGCCAACAAGCTGAGACTTTTGGCAGTTCCTGGCCTAAGTGGTTGTACTGCCCCTTCTGGTGACACAGAGGCTGTTAACCCCTGGGGGTCAACCAGATTAGGAAGGAGGCCTCCTTGCTGACGTGCTTCCCAGTTACCCTGCTCAGGACTAATTGAGGGCCGATGTAACCCGTCATCCTTATTAGACAGGTTTGGAGCAGAAAGTCTATTTTCGTCCTCCGTTTGGAGTCCTGCTGTGAGGCTGCGAGTTACGTAAACGAGCAGACCTTCTAACTCTAATCCGTTTTCTCGGATGGTTTAGTCTACTGGTCCTTGGCTTTAATGGAGCATTGGTACCAGATAAACCGACCGAGGTCTGTGTTTCACCCTTTGGGAGAGTTATCTTTGAAAGCAGATTTGAATCAGTACAGAACAAGAGGTGACGTGCTCCCTGAGTACTGCTTGGGCAATGCGTGTCCCTCGTTAATAACAAAGGAGCAGCTGCACCGTGAGAGCGTGGGGGTGTTCCTTTTAGTTTGGTAGACTTCAGATTACTTCATGATAAAGAGCTCAGTTCCCCTCGAAAAACAGGAAGAGATATCTGATTCGACTCTGACTTGTTTTCATCTACAGCAGGCTGAACACAGTCATTGTTGTGGAGGTGTGAAGTTTGTGGCTGCCTGAGGGCGTCTGATGTAGCCCCCCGTTGTCAGACTCTGTCAGCTTGCCTCTCTGAGGTGCGGACATGTCACGTGTTCGTCTGGTTAGTGTATTGGCTGGCCCATCGTTCACAATGAAACGAGGGCTTAAGCACGTGACCCTCCCCACCTGTCCTCCTGAGAGGTGTAGGGGGGTTCGCAGACGCCTCTGTGTCTGCTCACAGCAGATGTATCAGAGACGCTCTGCTGGGGTTTATTGATTATGATAATACCCAGTGGGCCGTGAGAGAGAAGGGAAAAACGGCCTTCTCCCTTTATGAAGGCACGCAGGTCGGAGGGACATGTTTTGCTGAAGATTGTGTGTTGTTGTTGTTTTGTCTTTTGAAAGTCAATAAAACAGAGAGGAGCTGTTTCATGAAATTTATTCGTGCTTATGTGGAATGACGTACATGATTTTATGTCATTCACAACAGAAAAAGCATGATTTGTGCATGCTGAAAATAAACCAGCTGTTTGTACTGTGTTACAAGCAAAGTCTGGACATGAAGGGATCAATCCCGTTACCACGTGGACGGGTGACCGTGTAACGTGGAAACGTGGACCTGGTTCATCAGGCACGTTTATGTCTGTTGTCAAGATTCGCCGAGGAGTCCCTGTGTTTGGATGTCTGGCGGGGGACAAACCTGTTTTTGCTCCATGCGTGCTCGGTACGAGGTGGGCCCTGCGGAGGTCTTTGCCTGGGCTCCTCCTCATATGCTGGTCGCTTCTGCGGTGGGTCATGCGTTGCCGAGTGGTGCCGAGACTGCACAGGTCTGCTACTAGCAGACTTCCTTGGCGGGGCGAAGTTTCTCCGGGGAATGCCCACCCGGAGACCTTCCACCTGTCTGCGTCTTTGGTCCAGCTTGCTCTGAATTCGCTCCAAAGCTTTACCAAACAATCCCTCCGGCTCTATCGAGTGGTGGAGAAAAGGCAACTTTTGTCCCTCCGGGAGATCCGTCAGAGTCATCCAGAGGTGGCAGATCGCGATAACCACCTCCGCCATTCCCCTGCCCTGCGCGACAGCAGCTGTCCCCATCATACGGAGCACAAAGTCTGTTGCCCTGCGGGCTTCATCCAGCAATTCGGCAGTCGCCTGCTTGTCCGATGTTGTTTGAAGCTGTTGCAGTTTTTCCGTCAGGTAAGCCTGCATTAGCGCGGACGCATTCATGGCGCGCGCCGCGAGTCCCTGAGCCCTGTAGCATTTCTCGAGTAGAAACGCTGAGGCTCGACAAGCCTTGCTGGGAAGAGTTGGTTTTGTTCCTGATGATTTAGGAGCCCGGTGAGACGTTAGTGTGTCCTCAATCTGAGGCACGTTAGTTATTCCCACTTCATCCATCCCATCCAGGTCGAGGAACTGTGAGAGGGGAAGGAGCGTGGGGGCTCTTGGTTGAGTCCAGGTGCGAGTTGGTTCTGTGAGGAAGTCAGGGAACACGGGCATCTTTTGCCTCGTGGCGGCCTGCTGCTTCGAGTAAAAATAGCTTCCTGCCAGCCTCGTGACCTGTTGGCGAGGCAGAGGTTCCGGCCATGGGATGTTCAGGGTGTCCGCTGCTCTGTGGCACAAATCGAACAGAGCAGGGATGGAGAAGTCAGTTTCTGGGAGCACAGGTACCGGGGTCTGGGAGAGATCTTCACCTTGATCCTCCAGTTCCACGTCCGTCTCCTCGGCTGAAAATTCGCCAGAGGCTGAGATCGAGATCTTGTCCTCATTCATCATACCACGGGTGTCGAATTCGACTGTTAGGTCCACCATAGGAGCCAGCACGTCAGGGCTGTCGCCCCATTCGACGTGTGTGCTATCATGTAGAGCCATGCTCTCCAACTCCGGCGTGGGAGTGAGGGGCTCCATGGAGTCTGCGTCCGCTGTCGTCGCTGAAGCGCCCATTGCTTTGGCGACGAGGTCAACCCGATGCCGCAGCACCGCATCCATCATGAGGCTGCAATGTGGGCAAAAAGCGGGCGTATCCAGTGCTGTTTTTGCATGAAGCATTCCCAGGCAGACTGGACAGCCTCGTGGGTGTCCTTACTGCGAGGGAGAAGCCGCATCCGCTGGGACAGGCGCGCGAAATTGGGCTTGCCGTCCCGCTGGTTTTCCTTGGAAGTCTCGCCTTTCGCTTTCCTTTCTCCGGAGGCATGTCCTAGATGAGGTGAGCGAGTCCTTCCAAAATCTTTTTCCTTTTCTTGTCAAATGTCTCCTCCGTCGCGTCGCTTTCGCTGGCTAGCTCGCTAGGAGTTAGCGAGGTAGCTTTTTCTTGTGGCGTAGTTAGCGCCGTCGAGCGAAGCAACCTGTAGAGAGAGGAGAAAAAACTTCAGGGTTAAGAGAAATGTGCCGGACTAGCTTTCGCTAGTCCAGCAGTACGCAGGAATAATTCTCTGTGCGCTCTGTGCAGGGAGCAAGCTCACCTCAGGTTGAGCGATGAAGCAACAGAGAAGTCCCGCGAAGAGGTAGTTCAGGTTTAAGCGAGGTGAAGGGCAAAAAGAGAAAGATGGAGGGGCGCAAGCCGCTTAAGTACCCAGAGGGCGGGGCCTCTGGCGCGGCGGTGACGCCCCTGCCGTAAAGGCGTGAGTATATTCCTTCAGGTAATCGCGCGGGGTGCAATTCCCATAGCAAGGATGTTGCACTGAGAGACCAGACTGAAAGGGAACTAAAAACAGGATCTTTAGCACAATATGTTTGATCACTGGTCAGTGGAATTCTGCTGGACTTCTCATTAGGTTCTGGGCGATGAACACAAATGGTTGGAACCTCCTTCAGTCTCACACAGCCCGACTGTGTCTTTGTGACGTGCCCTCTCACAAAATGTGCCTGTAGAGTGATAGTAGTTTTTTTTCTGTTACAGATGAAGTTCATGTTAATAAATGTTGTGAAGCTGAGAAGAGTTCCTGGGTGAGCGATTCATCAGTTCACTGGTATCAAACCAAACATCAGGGTTACACAGGTATGTATTTATTTACTGCAGTCTAAAGTGAAGTGTGGAGCTAAGCTGTGTTAGGAACTGTTTGGATCCTGCAGTCAAGCTGTCCACCATTCAGATTTTTAAAAATCTTGCTCTTCTTCACAGCTTGTTACAGCATCACGATGCGTTCAGTTTCAATTAGAAAATGCACTCCGCTACACCAACATATCCAGGAATTCAGAAATAGAAAATTTCTAGTACCGGTATATATTAGTTTAAGTATTTGTTGACATATCATCAGACCAGTCACTTCAATACTGTCCACTGTATTAAAATGCTCTAACAACAAACAAAAACTCATGATGTCATCAACATGTTTCATTCTAAATAATATTTTAAGTGGTTTTACTGTGATATATGTGTATATACAGGGCTGCCAACTTTTCAAAAAGCCAAAGAGTGAGAATTTTGTGTGTGTGTGTGTGTGTGGGGGGGGGGGTGGGGGCAGCGGCGGCAGCGCGGCACGGCGAGCGCGGCGGCAACGCGGCAACAGGGTTTGATTGTGCTGGTGAGCTTCACCTGCCCTCATCCTGTTGGCTACATCCTACAATAGAAATTGACTGAAAATGACTCCCTACACTCTACTTTATAGATCTGTGTCAGATTGAAATACTATTTCATATTTGAATATGTATGGAGGACCGAAACTGACATAGTTAGAAATAAAAAGTAGAAAGAAATATATTAATGGATGAATAAATAACTAAAACATATAAAAACCAATAAATAACTTAAAATGCACCAATTAAATAAAAAAGGAAACCTTTCCTGGATCAGCTCTTCTCCTATTGGTCAACAGACAGGATAAAGCAGAATCCACATGCAGATGTCTGTGCTGCCTCAGTTTAGTTTAAGGTTTAGTTTAAAACAAAAGCACAGGTGTTTTCCTGTTTGCTTTGTTTTAAACTAAACTTTAAGTGCATATATTCATTTAATGGTCTATTTATATATTTCTGCTTTTATTTCTAATAATGTCAGTAAGTCCTCCATAAATGTTAGTATTTACCACCTTTTTGACTGTGTTTTAACTGTTACTGTACATTGTATGAAGAGCATTTTATGATGTAGGTTTAGTCAAAAATGACAAGAGGAAAGTTAGAGACATTCTTCATTTTCCAGTGGGTTTAGCAGAAAATGTACATATCAACAGCGAAACAGCAACAAAACACATAAATACATGTACAGTGCCTAAATGGTAAGAAGAGTTGTAAACAATTGAATTTTAAGTGTTTTGAACTGTGTGTTCACACAAAAAGCTGGGAACAGCTGGAATTCCTCAAGTCTCATATTTTGTGTGACTGGTTGTACAGGCCTGTGGCCTTCTTAGAGGCCTTGATGATTGTAGATGACGGCTCCCACTTCAAGCATGGCTCCAAATCAGCCATCTTTCTAGCCATGATGGAGGAGAGGGTACCATCTAGTGCCAAGCTATTCCTAGTCTTTGTTTTGTTGAGGCCCACCACCGAAAAAACCCTCTCTGCATCAGCATTCGAATGTGGGAGGACGAGGACCAGCTTTGAGGTGCAGCAAGCCTTGGAAATCTGAGTACTCCTGTCAACTGTGACAAATGAACCAAGAATACAATGGAAATATGCTCCCAAGTGACGTTTTCTTTTAAGTCCTTTAGCCAATTGATCCCTGTATCACTGTATCTTCCATAGTGCTTCAAATGTACAGGTATCAGTAATGTTTGAGAGGCTATTTCTACTGTGTTCTTGGTGTTAAAAAATAAGCTTTACCTTATCTTTCCATATAGCCATTTCAGCCCAGAAACTCTCCATTTCAAATTCTTCTGGGTGCTGCAGTGGTGGCAACGTCATTGTCTGGTACTCCAGAAACTCCTCTGCCAGTAGCTCATGCTCCTCTGGTCCATGGTAGGGGAGCAGGTGGGGAAACCTATGTATGAGCAAAGAGTTACACGTTTTTTATTTTCTGATAGTCATCAACCAACAGCAGAAAATAAATAAAAGCATTTTAAAAGAAAAGCCACATAGGGAAATCTCATTTACATAAAGACAAAATGCCTTGTAAAATTCAAGATAAGTAGTAATTATTGAAAAACCCTAACCTCTCAACAAAGTAAAGGACGTCATCTATGCTGCATTCAGACCTCTGTCGAACATCAACATACGTTACATGTCTCAGTAGTGGTTCCTGTAGGGGCAGCTTCTTTATGGCATAGTCTACAGCTCTGAGCAGAAATGTTAAAGCAGCCTCATGGAAGTTATTTGTTGTGGTGTGATGTCTCCATCATCTAGCAACTTGTTCAGCTTAGCCCTGGTGGTGAAGCCAATGTTCAGCTTTCTTCCTGCCAAACAAATAGAGCTAACATAAATACTGTTATGCTAATGATCAGAGAGACATATTGGACAAGAAGTCATGTTAGGCTGATTGGTAACTCTAAATTGACCCTGGGTGTGAGTGAAACAGGTCCCTCTTGTAAATGAGTCCCCGTGGCTCAACGAGGCTAGCCTGTATAAATAAAGGTTGAATGAATGTGGTGTTGGGCTACTGGGAAAGTCATTCTTAATAAAATTAATAAAACTTAGCAGGTTTATCATCAGGAGGTGAGCACCATATTGGGTTCCCCCATACTCACTTGTAATATTAGTTATCAAAAATAATCATGAATAATTTGCTGAGAGTTGCTGCTCTTGGGGGACACTGTTTGTTGCTGTTCTTCTGCCTGTCCTGTCTCCTGGTCTTCCATGTATTCTTCTGTTGCTCTTCTGCTTGTTGTTGTTCTGTTGGTTGTGTTTCTCTCTGTCTTTTCTGATTTTGTTCGTTTGTTAAATAAAACAAAATGCTTTGCTTTTGTCCCACCGATGGTCTTATTTTACTGGACATTTTAGAATCCTTTAAAGGATTTAAGTGGTTAATCATCATGCTGGTTTAATAAATGTACTCAGTTAACAAGATACCATTATCTAAAAAAGCTAAGTCTGGTCCTCTGGACATTCAAAAAATAAAACAAAACAAAGCAAAAAAAATGTAGAAACGTTTCGTCTTTCGTCCGAAAGACGAAACGTTTCTACATTTTTTTTGCTTTGTTTTGTTTTATTTTTTGAATGTCCAGAGGACCAGACTTAGCTTTTTTAGATTTTTCTACCTGGATTATTGAGCATGCATCAGAGTATACCATTATCTACTTGTGTTTATTCTTAATTTTCAATTCAATCTTACCTGCTCTTTGTGTTGCTAGGCAGACATCAGGCTAGCCAAACGTGCTAAATAAACCATATACAGTACAGTAATATGGTTCATTTAGCACGTTTGGCTATCACACTTTATTTCCCTAGTTTCTCTGCTCCGTGCATCTAATTTTTCCTTTCTTTCTAACATGTTTGATATTATAATTTAATCCACTCACCTTTCCTCCTGGGAAGACCGCAAACACCGAGCTACATCAGCTTCGTCAATAACTTTCTGCTGAAACTTCCTGCAAACTGTTGCAGGTAGATGGAAGGTTGGAGCAAAAATACGGACTGGATAACAACGTGGATGTGCTTCACAAGGGTTGTGGTGAAAACGTGGAGCGGACTCATGTATTTTCCCAATACGGAAGTGGAACGGAGTTGAGATTTTGACGTTGGTCAGTTTTCAGCGTGAGAAATATGAATGCGGCGTGAGAGCGTGTGAAAACCCTCGAATGCGTGTGTCTCACGGTCATTGCGTGAGAGTTGGCAGCCCTGCAGTGTCCGCCATTTTGCGGTTAGCTTCAGTTAGCGTGACCGGAGGAGCCACGAGCTAACGAGGGGCTAAAATGCTAACGCTAGCCCCTCCGGAGACACGGACCCGACGGGCGGCGGAGACCAGCTCACAGTAAGAAATTGTATTTTTTAATTTAATTACAGTACTGTATGTCTCTAAATGTACTGTACTGTATGTGTTCTTTGATAATTATGTAGCTGTGTTAGAATAGGCGGTGCTTGGTAACTTACAGTACCGTGTATCAGTGGCGGCTGGTGTGTGCATTCCGACTTACGTTAATTTCGTGTTACGAACGGTGCGTAGGAACAGAACTCGTTTGTAAGTCGGGGACTCCCTGTATTCAAAGGTTGCTTGTGCCAAACTGGTGTTTTTGATCAGGATGTGTCTTTGGGGTCTTGGGCTCTGGTCCGCCCCTTTGTCTGCCTCGGGTCTTGGGGGGCGGATCTCTGATGCTTCACGGTCACTATTGAATGTTCTAGAGGAGCCTTATTCATTTATGCATGCTTACAACCACACACTAGATGCAGGGATGCACATGCAGGTATCGTATGCAGATATGTAGATGGGTATATGACTGAATATGAATGTGTATATATATATTTTTTTTATTTATTTATAATAATCTACTGCAAAGTCATGAATATTATGTGTCTTTTATGCATATGTGTTTTGTTGCTGTGTTCTGTCATGTACTTCGCAGGATTGCAGACGGCGGTTGGGTGTGTTTGCCTTGTGCTCTTTTTGTGGATTTTTGTTTTGTGGTCTTACTTTCTGTCTTTTCCTTTCTTTCTATTAATTAAAAAAGAATCATGGTGAAGAGGATGTCTGTGAGGTGAGAAGGGAGGCCATCTATAAAGGGAGAAAGAAAAAAAAGGATGTGTCTTTGAACCAGTACATTTAAAATATTAGCAGGGCCGCTTGCTTCCACGTTTGCAATATTAGTAAAATTAGAAACATGTTGTCCTGGAATGGTGCAGAAAGACTGGTCCACCGTTTATCTCTTTTTGTGATGCACTATTGTACTTTTGTATAACCAGAATGTCCAAAAACTCTTGAACTGTCTCCATTTGATCCAACAGGAGGTTCAGAAGGAGAGCTCAGTTGTTCAGGGTTAGCTTCTCTCCACTGGATACCTGTAAAATTCACAAATAATAGAATTAAATTATTTTACTTCTAACATAAAAAGCTTTAACCATCCAAGCTCCATCTTATAATAAAGATATTGTTCTATATTTTCCTAACAGAACCTTTCGCACTGAGACTGCAGGTTTACTCTTGGTTCCTATAGAGATTGTAAAAGTAAAATGGGAGACTTTCATTAACTCCTGTCTTATGGAAGCAACTTCTAGTTTCTGTCAGTGAGACTTTCCACTTTTAAGACTGGGCTTAAAACCTTTTGATGAATCCTGTGGAGCTTTGCTTGGGTTCCCCGAGTCATCTTAGTTCTGCTGCTAGAACTACTCCGTGCATTTTGCTGCATTTACTGTCTCTATGTTAGTTTTTGCATTTGTCATTGTTTCTCTTCCCATAGAAACACACCTGGACACCTGTTTGTTCGTCTCTTTCCTGTTCGCTCACCTCCAGCCGGTCGAGGCACGTTGCATCCTCCAGCTGACTGCTGCTGGGTTCCTTGTGTTCAAAGTTTTTATTTTATTTCCACTGTGATGTTCTTCATGCGTGCGTGGTGTGCATGGGTTTTCTCCGGGTACTCCAGTTTCCTCCCACAGACCAAAAACATGCATGTGAGACTGACTGGTTATAATTTACTGTCTGTGAATGAATTGTGGAATTAAAAAAAAACAATTAACAGACTTGAATTTTGTTCTTTAATTAAAGACTTGGTATTTTTATGTAGCGTGCTGAGATAAACTTTGTAGCAAATCGGTGCCAAACAAGCTGGATTTAATGGATTTGTTCTAACTTTCTTCTTCTTGATATATATTTTTGTTGTTTGATGTCAGTGCGCTGATTTCGGTTTCATCATTCTTCTAATGAATTTACCAAAGAGAACGTGCACATCCATCAGCAATGAAACAGATTAAACAGAGATTCACTCTGGCAGCTAACCAGGTAAATGTCATCAAAAGGAATCTAAGAAGAAAATACATTTTAATAAAAGTCATTGTGATATATTAAAAAACAACATTTGATGAATTTACAAAACCAACCAGAAGAAGAGCTGATTTATAACTGAAGGGGGGAAAAAACCTATGGTACATGGACAAAGAAATCACAAGACCATTTTTGAAAAGCAGGAATTTTAAGGCATTAACTGCATTTTGGTCGTCCTTGAAGCTGGTAGTTAATCTTATTTTGGTGACTTGAGTGTAGTTTTAGCCTCACAATTAATAGCTAGTCGTTAGCATATGATCTGACTATTGTATTGGCAATACAGTATTAATTTTATTTCTTCATATTTTGTTGCCATTATTAAGTATCCATAAGTGTCATTGTAAGCTAACAAACTGTTCCTAGTGTTAAATTGTTCTGGGCTCTCTGAGAAACACAGCTGAGACTAATCTGAATCCAGCTGCTTTATACATTTATTGACCTTTTAAAATCTGTTGTATTTTAAGTAAACTGCATAAAAACAGATGCAACGTTTCTGCAGGACCCATCTGTGATCAACTTTGAAAAAAGGGCACTAGAAGATGCTATTATCTGTTTCACAATAAACGGTTTGTTTGACATTTACTATTTATAAATTTATATTACCCTGAGGGCTCAAACTCCTCGAAGGCTTTGAGGATGCAACATCTTTTACAAGCTGCTTCTTCGGTACTGATCATAAAACGAATACAGACTCAAATGTTTTGACAGTAAATGCATTTCATTTCAGAATAATGATCATTTTTAACATTTCTTTTTGTGTAACTGTCAGTTCTTCAGAGCAATATTTGACCGTTTAAAATTGTTTTCAATTAATCCTGATAAAGCAGTTGTTTTCCAGCATTGAACTTTTGCTAAATATAGCTTTATTTTTACTTTATTAGGTGTAGGAATGTATTATAAAAATTAGAATATAGTGAAGGTTTATTCAGCAGTCACACTTTGGCTTTCTATTTTTCCACGTTTTTACAATCTGAGGACTTCTACAGATTTTGTGCCATTTCAGCCACTCAGACCAAAACGTCCATTAGAAGACGCTGTAACTTCTGGTTTTTGTAACGTTTCTACTTTGTCAAAAATATTTATAAAGACGTTTTTAGCCAGCAATTTGGTATTTTTAGTTTCTTTTTTTTTTAGTTTTTCCTATTTTTAGTCTTAAGCTGACATTTACCTAAATTTATCTTTTAGTTTTTGTTACTTTTAGCTTATACATACTAATCTTAGGGGTACTGAGGTTTTTGTAAAACCTCAGTATAGAACCAGTTTGAAGAGACGGACTGTTTCGATACAGGGAATTGACTTATGGAACACTTTAGATAATAATATTAAATTGGCTAGATCAGTGCTTGTGGAAATCTAAGTTGTTAACATTAGGAAACTTTCTAGTTGACTAACGAAGTAGTTTTTTTTTCCATTCTATTACTGAAAATCATTGCTTGAGTTGATTGTTTGGATTGAGTTTGCTTTTGTTACTTTGAAAAAAGGGGCAGATATTATAAGATTATTTCTTCTCTCTGCCACCTTTCATTTTATGTCTTTTACATTTTACATTGTATGCTTATACATTGTTTTTCTTTTATATTGATGTAAAATGAATAAATTTAATTAAAAAAAGTTTTTTTAGCTAGCCTTTGCTACAGTTAACTTTAAGCCGGTATCCTTTGGCTACTTTTTTTTTGCAACATTTATTTAACATTTTATTCAGTTTATAATCTTTAAGTTAAAATCAGCTTAATCAGGATACTTTACCATTATACTAAATTTTTGCTACTTTTAGTTAGCCTTTTGGTATACAATACTTTCCACCGTACAAGTCTCAGCCGTCCAAATATGTCTGATAAAGTGGGCAAAAAACCCAAGGGCCCTCTAGCGGCTGAAAATGGTAGTGTTCAATAATTTGCATGTCAGAATGAATGAAATCGTCTGATCTCAGCCAAAAATTGGTTATAAATATGGGGGAAAAAACTTATATTACGGTAGTTGCTTCGGTGTATAAGTTGCAGGACTTTCAAATTTATACAAAAAGGTGCGACTTACACAGTGAAAAATACGGTATAACTTTTAGCAAGCCTTTGTTACTGCATTTTCCGCCATAAATATGGCACCACCCTATAAGTTGCATCAGTCCAAATATGTCAAATAAAGTGGAAAAATCCATAAATATGTCACTTCGCCTGTACATGTAAGTTGCATCTATTATGTGTCACCGCTGACATGTCGCGTTTGTTACTTGTCACCGCCGACAAGCTGGAAATATGGACCGGTGTTGTGCCAAGAATCGATTGGCTGCCAAATGGCAGCTGCGGGGCATGCACGGGAGGATTTTAAATTAACAAGATTAACACTTAAAAGAATTATTTGTCTGCTCGACTTTAAATGTGCATGTGTCTCAGTTGAACTTTTACTTACTAAATGCACTTCAGTGGTCAAATTAGCTGGTTTCTCCAAGCAAGCTGGACAAAGGTGATAGGCTGTGGCAAGCGGATTGGCCACTGTTACCTATTACATGATACAACAGCATGCCATACTATTCTGGTGCCATCTAGCGGCTGAAAATGGTAGTGTTCAATATTTTCGGTCAGACTGAATGAAAACGTCATATTTCAGCCAAAAATTGGTTTATAAATATGAGGAAAAAAAAATCATAAATATGTTGCTTTGGCCGTTGCAGGACGTGTAAATTATGTAAAATGTTTGACCTATATGGTGAAAAATACAGTACTTTTACCGATGTGTTTCTATCTTTAGTTAATATGTTGCTACTTGTAGATTTTAGCTATAATTTGCTTCTTTTATCTAATTTTCTGCTTTTAGGTTTTAGCAACTGCTGCTAAAACTTCAGCTGTGGCTGAGTGGTTAGAGCAGTTGTCCTCCAACGGGAGAGTTGGGGGTTCAATTCCACCAGCAGTCACATGCTGAAGTGTCCCTGGGCAAGACACTGAACCCCTCATTGCCTCTGATGTGTGTCCCATCGGTGAATGTGATGAAGCTCTGATTATTCTTTGTATAGATCTAGTAGATTGTATGAATGTGTAAATGTGGACACAGATTGTTGTAAAGAGCTTTGCGTGTCTTGATAAGACAGAAAGGTGTTTTATAAGTACAGTCCATTTACCATTTGTTTTAGTTTTAATGTTTCATATTAATTTCAGCTTCTTCAGCACATTTTTACAAACTTAATCAGCACTTAGCATTCACACATACTTACCGGTAATGAAAAAAGAAAGAGAACATTCTGGAGTATTGCACACTGCTAAGCATCTATACCGTGTAGGTTCTGCAGGACGAGGACCCACGAGGAGTTCGTCTTCCATCCTCCTGTCTGAAGCTGCTTCTCCTGAATCTGCTCAGCAACTGGAAGAGCAGCACGCCCCGGGGACAAAGAAACACAAGACAGCCTGTTCCCCCCGCTTCATGATGTATTCACAACTAGAACATGTTGTCTCGAGATCCACACGGCATTGTCTTGTTAGTCGAGATCCTGAATAATCAGTTCTAGTTGGTGCTCCCGGCAGCAGCCGCCTGCGGGGCCACGGAGGCGTGCCACGGGAACTTTGCAGGCCCCGGCACTGAGGCGAGGGTGCTGTTTGACGCTTCGTCTGTCCATCAGGAGATTTGTGTGAATGCTGGGGGCTCGCAGTGGAGACAGTGTCAGGGCAATACCCTTGACGTTGACGTGATTGAGTAGACAGCTGCGACCCGCTCCTTTCTTTACCCACCAACCATCTCTTTCCCCCTGAGTCTCAACCCACTCCTTCCAATACGACAGCTTCCCAAGAGCGAGCGATCACTTAAAACGGGTTATTATACCTAAGAACATCCTAGTAATTTATGCATGATTGCCTAACAATCTGAGGCAATTCATCATCCTCTTTCCTATCTTTCTTTTTTTAATCTGTTGGTGTCTTGTTCCTCTGGACTTTAATCTATAAGGCTATTAAGAATGCCGGCGTAATAATGGCTCAGCTCAGGTGACAGCGTGACATTGGCGCCATCATTGCTGTGCAGGTTTGTGTTCCTGGAGGACTTTAAGTAGTAAAAAGGGGCAGATTTTGTCTTTCTAGCTTGTAAGCAGTTAGGCTTTTCATTGTTTAGTTGATGCAGTTGGCAGATGGGAAATGCAATGTATTTGATCCAAGCATAGCAAATTCATCATTTGTTTGTCTGTGACTTTGTCTTTTTTAACTCTTTTGAAGTAAACTATCAAAGTTCATGCTCCAGACCTATGTCTGCCATTCATTTGTAACAAATTAACAAAGGTAAACACCAACAATGATCATATAATAGGAATTTAGCCTTACCTCAGTTTATGAAAGACAACACAACCATAAATATAAAATTATTTTATTTATTTATAAATTAACAAATTACACAATGAGTTACTGTATGAATGAATGATTGTCGTGACTTTATGGCATAGAACGATCAGATTGATGAATCGGGAAAATTACATACAAGTAGGCCTGTCACGATAAAAAATTTGCTGAGCGATTATTTGACTCAGAAATTATTGCGATAAACGATAATATTGTTTAAAATTGAACAATAATTGATTGTCCAATTTTATAAGATGTTGATTTGTTTGGGGTGTAGTACCTTTTTTGACCACCTGATGGTTGAGCAGCGTGTCTCTTTAAGAAAAATGGGAGGGACGGCCCTTGACGTGACATGGCCAACACTCGGTGTGGTTTGAGCTCTTTAGCATAGCATTTTTCACACAAATATTTTAATTTAAAAAAATCAGTAAACAAGTTCTCAGCTTCTTTTTGCAGAGAAAAACAACTTTTTACACAAAGGCACGGGTTTCACCGGTGAATTTTGGAGCTCAACAAGACGGAGGTTTATTCCTGAGGTTGACCTGTTAACTTAGCTTGTAGCTTAGCTTCTCAGCTTAGCTGCATTTAACGATCCAAAAACGTGATTTCGGACGGATAAAACAGATTTTAAAGATAAAAGAGAAAGAGAGGTGTCAGTGAAGAACACCGGAGTTGAGCCTTTTATCATCCAGTGTCTTCAGTAGAAAGAGACACGAAGAAACGATAAAGCAGATAAATGAAAATGAGGTTGATAATTTTCATTCGTCATGCTTTAAATTGATTTGTTGTTTATCTCGACAGGCCTACATACAGATATTATAAATTACAATTATTCAATTTAAAACATTAAATAAGAATGAGAGAAGATAAATGCTAACTATTCAGAAAAACAAGATCAAATAAATAAAATAAAAGAAGAAGTAACTTATTACTGAGTCTTACTGGAACAAACCCAAGTTATTATGAACCCAACTCATACCACACAATAAATATATGTGTTAGACTAAACAAAACATTTTCTTCAGTGTCCTAACTGTGGCTAAACTAACTAAAATGTGGCTGCATAGGCGTAACAACGGTTCCTATCAAAATTAGTGTTGCCACTTCAAAATCCAAGATGGCCACCACCATATATATTTGTAAACACGCCTATGCTTACTAGTTTTTATATTGCTTAAATATATACTTTCCTAAAATGATTGGGGTGGCTGAAGATTAATCAGTGGTGGCCAAGGCCACCACTGGCCACCCCCTAACTACACCATTGGCTCAGGTGGTGGATAAAACGGCACCCTTTGCTCACCAGGCTCTGTCAATGCGCTGCTCGGACAAGAAAAATAAAACTGCCTCCCTCCCAAAGTGTAACTCCTACACACTTTAATATATTGCACCATTAAACAAAAAGTTTGACGTGTTCCCTGTTAAAATCCAGTCCTGAAAACTACAACTGTTCAAATCCTTCAGCGACGAGGGGGAGTTGGCGTACCACTTGTCCATTTTGTATTTTTTCAGTATTTAGTTTCCTGTTTTGAGTTTTATTCTTATTGCTCATGATGTATTTCAGGATTTTCCTTGTGCCCAGTTCACTCCTTACACCCTTTTCCCAGCCACTCAGTATCTCTGCTACTCAGAACTGCCACGCCCACTCCCACCTGTGCCCTGTTCACCTGTCACAGCTGGAGCCACTTCTCCTCATCAACCCAGACCCATTTAGTTGGACTTTACTTCATGCACAGCTAAAGTTCTGCGTATGTCACAAGCTGTTTGGTTCTTCATGACCTCCTCTCAGTTTTTGCAAGTTTTGCTGCCACAACAGCATTTTTCTTTTTCTTTTTGTTTTATAATAAATGTACATTTATTTTTTAAGCTCTTCACGTTTGTATTTTGGGTCAAAACCTCCTGGACCTGTGACAGATCCTGAGTCAAAATCACTCCAAACATCTGGAAACGTACACCTCAACGTTTATTTAGTCACATGAAAAGTGGTTAAAAATCTATATCTCACTTTAGGGGATTCAAGCCTGATTCATGTTTGTTGCACGTTTTGGCTTCATGTGCGTGCTCACGTGCGCTTGCAGACATATTGAACGTGTCCGCTGTAGGACAGAGTTAACAGAAGTGCACGCTGGTCCTGCTGCAGTGAAGTTATCCATCTGAGACTTCACAGCACGGCTAATGGATGCTGACCTTGCTCCTTGTTCTCCATTGGTCCATTCAGGATCCATCAACACAGGGATGTGTCTTGATTTACCTCTGTCCCAGAACCACTTGGGGCTTCTAGATTGGAGTGCCAGTCTGCACCCTGCCCCGGATACAGGCCATTGTAATCTGTTTGGGCACAGCGGGAGCTAAATTAGGAACCGAGGCTGCAGCTCTGCAGACGATCAGACGGGACAATGGGCCCACACGCTGGCGCTGCTTTACCTTCATCATCGTATTTACATAGTCACATGGGCCATCTTACAAACTATTAATTTACTACACATGAAGCAGTTGATCTTGTAAAATTATTCATAAATAAGGTGGATTTTATTTTATTTTACTGTGGAAAAAGCCTTCACCATCACCGACGGTGAGACGTTAGGCCTCTGATTTTAGCTTTGACTTAAACAAAGGAAAAGAAGTTCATAGCTGTTGTCATAATTCAGCTTTTCTTCACTTTAGTTAGAAATTACGTAACTACAATGTTCAAATGACCCAAAGGGCAACAACAAATCTGTTAAAAGTCTCTGTGCTTCAAGTTGAAATAAAGAGGACATTTTATTTTTAAATGCTTTTTTATTTGAGCAATGATTGCAGAGTTTTATTATTGAGGGAAATACAGCATTTAATGGGATTTTGGATGCCATGTTTATTTTTATTTTTATTTTATGCAGCCAATAAGTTTGTAGTTTGGCATTTGGGGAAATGTTTATATTCAGAGGATCAATCATTCTCTCACCAGCAGTTCAGTGTGGGACTTTTGCAAAAGGACATTTTGTGCTTTTTAAATGCTAAATGGTCAAAATTTGTAACCTTTGTATTTTTGTTTGAGTTTTTACATATCCATCTTCAAACATACACATGCAGAAATGCGTGTTTAGGTATTGTATCATATCGTATCAGGTAAATAAAGGTTGAATGAAATCATGCAGCAAATAGACGTCAAATCGGATCCAATGCCTTGCCCAAGAACACTTTGGCAGATGAACGGCACAGAAAGTGACTGCCTTGTGCGTCTCAATACAGTTGGTGGGTGGGGGAGCGTGCTCATTCACACAAGGAGAGCTGTTGGTCAGGCTACTTCTTGTTGCTCTCTAAAATAGTTATTGAATCAAGTATTGACTTATGGAGGTAAATGTTTAAAAACCAGTTAAGATACACCAGAATGCAGAAAATGGCATCTAATTTATTCAACATTTTCTAGGGGAGGACCCTCAGACCACCCCACCAGTGTGTCCCCCACACATTACAAATGCTTCTGACGCCAGTGGCCACCGCATTGTTCAAGCAAAGAGCCACTGTCAACTCTGGGGGTTAAGCACCCCTAAAGGTCAGATTCTAGAAACGCCCTTGCTTGTGACTATACTACGGTCTGCTTGGTTCAAAAAAAATTTAAATCTGAAAAACAAGCCTAAATTATTCAGTTTTTAACCCTGTTCCTCACAGACTCAAAGTTTTTAGGGCTTAATTTGAGTGTAATCATGTTTGCGTCTCCAAGTGGTCACATTTCTAGTAAAAGATGGCAACACTGACACAGATGGTTGAGGTTATGTTCTAAACTCACAGATGGTGCTCAGAGTTATGAGTCATATTTCATTTCATGTGTTGCAGAGCTGCGTCTTCCATTTCTGTTAAAGAGCAGCAAGCTTCCCACAGTCCCATGTGATGGATTCACTGAAAACCTTTGGTGGAAACGTTGGTCCTTTTTATTTGTCACATCCCAGAAACAATTGAAGACATTTATCTTGCAGATCTGAAATAATTTGTCTGGAAGAGGTTTTTGAATTTGTTGCATTCACAGCAGGAATCGTGCATCCATTCTAGTTTTGGTGTTTTTGTCCTTTATTTCTTTTAGCTTGTCTGAAGAGCATTTGTTTAGATGGGAACGTTTCATTGATGCTCTCAGCAGCAACCACTTATTGATTCCTTATTGGTCAATGCTGGTTGATTTTTACTGAAGGAAGCACATCTCTCCTTATTCTCTGCATTTTATTCCCACTTTTAATGCTCATGCAATTATTTTTTGCCTTTCTGAATGAAAATAGTTGATATTTGAGATTTAAAGATAAATATTCAGAATAAAAGGTCAGACATACTAATATTGCAACAGAATACAAAAACATTTTCATTTTGTCCTTTAAAAAAATTCTTAATCACCTCAGATGACCACTTTATAATTTGTTTTTACACTTTGTCCTGAGTCCACCCTTAAGTTGGTTCGACTCCATTTTATAAATATTCCAATATTCACCAAAAAAATACGGTATTTTAATTGAACCATTACTCTCATCCAGTTATTTTGAGATAGATTTTTGTAATTTTTTGCTTTGGTGTTTACTTTAAAGTGTGGCTGACATGATTTTTTTTACTATGCATAAAATTGCTCTCTCTCTCTCTCTCT
>JBBPBX010015886.1:26362-48854 GCA_038048925.1 Garcialebias charrua
TTTTGTAAACAAAATGATAAATCAATTTAATTTAGCTTTAAAAGTGACAACGGACAAACAGGAAGAGCTGAGGAAAGGGGTGCCTTATATCCAGGTGGACAGTTGATGAGTGATTCGATGCAGCTGTGAGTCCTGTCATTGTTGAATTTGCGTCTTCGACTTCATAATATATTTATTTTGAGCAATTTTATGAATAGTAAAAAAAATCATGTCAGTCACACTTTAAAGTGCGACTAAACCCAAAATTAACTTTTTTTAGCTGATAAACTCCCTAGAATGTGTTTAAAATGTTATCTAGCACTATGGCTGTGTTTATTCTCACATAATTGTGCATATCTGTGTAAATTGGCAATATTTGGTCTAAAAATGTGTTTACGGTAGTTCTATGGGTTGAACTGGTGGATTACACCTTAATTTTCTTATTTGTGCAAACGCTCATGTGTGACATGTCTGCTCATGTGTGATGTCACACAGGTGGTTCAAGCAGAGCCAATCCCCTGCAGAGATGAGAAGTGCATACCTTATATGGAAGTGCTGCATTTCACTCCTGACAAGCGGTTTTATTTTTCTTTTCATTTTCATTGTTTTAGGCCTTTGGTTTTGGATGGAATGGGTGGAATAGATAAATACATCTACATGTTTATTCTTTGTTGTTGCTTGGTGTATGTTGTTGGCTAGAGGTTTAATTTGTTTTAGGTTGTTGCAGGTGGAGGCGTGAACAAAAGCACAACTCTACCTCCACCCCTCCTTGTCTCTCGACACGCCCATTTTCAGGGAGATTTTGGAAGGAGGAGTTACCGTCTCAACCTGGGTTTAGTCTCACTTTAAGCCCATTTGCAGCCAATATTTATGTAACTATTTATGGAATAATACTGTGACTATAACTAGGCCTGTCACGATAACACATTTTGCTGGGCGATTAATTGTCTCAGAAATTATTCTGATAAACAATAATATTGTTTGGAATTTGAAAATAATTACCGTAGCAGTTGTCAAATTTGAGTAGTATTTTTTTCAACCACCAAATGGCAGTATAAGACTGTTTGAACCGAAGGATGGACAGAGAGGGAGCGAGCATCGTGTCTCCTTAAGAAAAACGGGAGGGAGGCCCCTTGACATGACATGAGCTGTGTCTCTTCAGTTCTCAAAATGGCGGACGCTCGGAGTGGATTGCGCTCTTTAACATTTTTCACACAAAGCTTTGAATAAATAAATCAGTAAACAAGTTCTCAGCTTCTTGTTGCAGAAAAAACTTTTTACTCGAAGACACGAGTTTCAACCGTGAATTTTGGAGCTTCGACAAGACGGAGGTTTTTTTTTGTCGTCCAGTGTCTTCAGCAGAAAGAGACATGAAGAAACGATGAAGCCCATGAATGAAAATGAGGTTGATTTTTATTTTCATTTATCATGCGATTAATTGATTTATTGTTTATCGCGACAGGCCTAATTATAACCAAACTAATCTTTATGTAATTGTATTTGGATCCAGAGGCTTCATGTTTGTGTCGCTGCCCTCAAAGCGCAGCAGCATCTTCTCACATGGAGCTCCAGACCTGCTGGACCTGTTAGACGGTCCCAAGACAACTCAAGACGGCATTTATTTATTTCATCCGAGCGTGGCAGTTTCTTCTTGTGCATGGTCTTTCATCAAACTTCCTGTCTTTGTTTCATTCCCCCTGAGTTTCATGCAGAGACGTCAGGTCCTCCCTTCAGATCAAAGCAGGAAATAAAGGACAGCAAACGAAACTTCTGTGTGCAGAAATGATGCGTTTCCACGTGCGCATGCTTCTGTTCTCCCCTGCAGCAAACCTTATCTTTAAAGGTTCAGTATGTAATTTCTGGAACACGCTGGAACTTAGGAAAATTTTGAACAGAGACACGTTTCTGGTCCCTCCCCCTCAGAGCCATATATGGCTCTGCTCCCCCTTGCTCTGCTGAAATTCAAATTCAAGCTCTGTTTTTATTGGCTGGTTAACGGCGGGTCACTGTGGCTTTTTAGAAATGCTTTTAGAGAAGCAAGGGGACAATAGTTTTTTTCAGAGATTACTTGTCTAAAATCAGTCTGTCAGGAGGTAGTGACAGAGTGAAGAAATATGTTAAAAATATATTGTTAGAAAAGTTACATACAGCTCCTTTAAGCTTGCTTAAACATTCGCAATAACAAAGCCTGATTACGTTAATTATGGCATCTGGTGGCTCGTTTGATAAACCGTCAAAGCTGAAGTACCTTCAGACTCAAAGAAGCTGACTTTCTTCACTTTTCTGACAGAAACAAATCTCTGCCATCTTTAGATGTTCTCAATTTTCTGATGTCATCCATCGTCCAACTTCATCCGCCCACTCATTCTCTTTGACGCGTTCTCGTCTTAATCATGACCAGAAGTTCAACTTTCGAGTGGCAGCCAGTACATTATGACTCACACACTTTCTTCAGATTTTCACTGAGGTATCCCTGAGCTCTAAACAGCGAGATGGATCCTGGAATAAGCTTTTTATACTGAAACAACAAACTGAAAGACAACAAGTTAATCCACTGATGCAAAGGTACAATTCAAACCAATTAAATGATTTATAAAGAGCTAGTTTGCAAAAAAGCTGAGCTCAAGGTGCAATAAAAGAGTTGACAAGTCCAGTTTGATCTGTCCAACACTGATTCACATCTACAGTGCAGCTGATGCAGTTTCCTTACATCAAAATCAAATTTTATTAGATTCTATAAACATCCACGCAGATTTTTTAAAATCTTCAAATGTTCAATGCAGTCAAACACCTCTCGTATACTTTAGGATATTTTAACTGTTCATGTATCAAAACGTTCATCTTTGATTGGAAGTGATGTGCTTCGGTTTTGCTTTGGTTTTTTGTTTGTTTGTTTGTTTGTTTGTTTGGCGTCTCCTCAGATTGAAGAAGTCCTATGGATTAAGGACGAAACGTCAGCGTAAAATAAATCGTCCAGATGACCTGACTGAACATTTTTAGCTACAGTTTTTCCAGTTTTCACTAATTATTTGCTGATTTTACCTTTACCATCTGTTTTGCTTAGCTATAGTTTTTTGCTGATTTTACCATCTGTTTTGCTAATTGTAGCTAAGGGTCTGCTTTGAGCTACTTTATGTTGTTTTAGCTTTTTTTAACCTCCTTTTTTTGCTGCTTTTAGCTTAAAGTTTGTGTTCTGCTCATCTTAGCATCTGCTCGGCTTTTTAAAAACCTTTTAATGTCTCAGTTTCATCATCAGTAAATTTCAACAAAATAGTCTGTTTTCATTCTACATTTTTGCAGAAAATACAGTTTCTGTAGTTTTATGCTGGTGAAGATTCTCAGTCGTCCAGGACATGATAAAATCAAAAAGGCGTTCAAGACAAGATCAACTGGACTTTTTTTGTTGCAGAAGACGTTTTGACTCCTATCCAGGAGGCTTTTTCAATTCAATTCACTGAAAACAAACTGTGAGAGTTTGGAGTTATAACAGAACCACGCACCATCATATGTAAATTGCAAGCTGAGGTACATTGTATGTGCTACCTCAGCTTGCAATTTACATATGATGGTGTTATTATTAACCCCAGAGGGATGTTGTCGTAGCTCATCATCCTGGTTTCATTCAAGAGTTGCTAGATGCTGATAGCTGTGGGTAGGAAGGATCTTCTGCAGCAAATCTGGACACAGATGCCGATCCGTCCCCCCGGATCCAGCTTGCTGTCGGATCCGGCGGACCTCTCGGTCCTCCTGGGCAGAACTCCTCCCTGAGCGATGGCCACGCCTCCCAGCAGTCTGTTCTCCTCGTCACCACGGACAGACAGCTGAAGGTGCCGGGGGATGATCCTGGTCCTCCTGTTGTCACGAGCCGAGTTTCCCACCAGCTCCAGGATCTCAGCGGTCAGCACCACCGCCAGGTTGAGGAATGCATCCGTGGCGCCTCCTTTTCAACTCATGTGGTGTTTGGGGCTGTACTTGAGCTTTTGAGATGTTAAACAGCTGCTCCTGGTTGTTAAAAACTCCTTGTTGCCATGGTTACGCATCATAACGAATGTCCAAAAGTGAAATGGTTTCAGTAAAATCCTTCCAGCTGCACAGCGTCCGACACCAGAGGACGTGATCAACCCCCCCAAAAAAGTGATTTACATCCAGAAAAAACAGAGGAATTAAAGTTTTCAAAAGCAATAACTCAGAATGGATGTAACCGCTGCTCCAACATGCAGCCACTTCAAGGAAGGACTTCATTAAACGTCATTAACTTCTTTAAAGGATTAATGAAGCATAAACAAAATTAATGCTGCGGATTACAACTTTTAGTTATTGGTCTGTTCTCAAAATGTCTGATATTTACTGGAAATGCAGCCGCGTTGCATATTTCGAACAGAAAACAGAGCGTCTTGTATATAAGATCCTTCGTTTTAACTCCTTCATAGTCTCAGGAAGAAGAAGAAATAAAAGGGAATTTGATTCCAGGCAGATGTTTTACCTGAGAACCTTCGAGGGGCCTCTCCTGACAGCACGACTTCAAAACTGTTCGAAGACGTGAGGTGGGCTGTCACCACAAGTCCCGGCTGAGGCGTCACCGAGCTTCAGATTTATCAGCATTTATTCGTTTTTACCACGTTTCCCAGAGCCCCTTTGTTTTTGTCCACACTCTCTGACTTTGAGTAACACCTTGGAGTTCATCTTTACAGAAGTCGACGACGAAACAGATTGACGCTCTTGCCCGTCTGTGCTGTGTGCGTGCATTTGTCTGTTAGCAAAATATCTCACGACGTACTGGATAGACTTGAAAGCAATTTTCTTCAACTAATTTAGTTTTTGGACTCGACCCAATTGAAGATACGTTATAACCGCAGGGCAACACTAAAATGTCTATAACTCAGTCGGTTTTATAGCCATTCAGATCAAATTTGTTATGGTAGTAGTTGAGCGTCATCACTATCACATACAAGCATGATATAAACGTGCAACTTTCTTTCTTTTGATGGTTTAATATATATGATGGTCATGTAGTCACCGTTATTGTCAGATGGATACGCTGGCCCCTGAAATTTATTGACACAATTAACAGGATTTTTTAAAAACCCGTTGAACAGTTGGCGCCTCTCTGGTTTTCATGATTGCATTTTGATTTGTTAGCCTGATAGATTGGTTGTTGGTGGCAGGCAGCCTCGTTTTAACTCCTTCTGACTGACGGAGTGCAGTAATTAATCCCAAACACTGTATTTATGGGATTATTAACGCCTCAGTAATAGACAGTTAATTCTTACATCAGAGACAGGATATTGTGGTGATTCCTTGTGTGGTGCAGTAAATCATGTCTCTGTCTTCCCTCACTTAAAATTACATCTTGTGCTTTTGAAATCCCCAACACAGAGCATCATTATTTTAGTTGTTTCTTTTTGACTAATCTGTTAACTTCAGTCCATAGATTAGTTTCCTTTTCTCATTTTTTTACCCGTATATTCTTTTTAAAAAAATCCTCTCCTATCTGTTTTCCTCGCCGTTTCCACGCATCAAAAGAGCTTGATGGTTTGACAGGACGGGCCCCAGAAACTTGCCGCCTCCCTCCAGACCTTCCAGTCTCTGCTCCCTCATTGAACTGTTATCTGCCCCATTTCTGGGCTTTTCCATGGCAACTATGTGCCAGAGACGAGTGAGTGAAAAGAGTGAAGTCTCCAGTGGAAGCAGCATCTCGTCTCAGACAGCTGCCAAAAAGACAAAGGGAAAAAGAGAAGCAGGAAAAGGAAAGTTTTGGAAAGTTGTACCCCTCATCCCTCCCCCTTTAAGTATTAGTACCATGGATGTGTTTCACTGCACAACAATCTGCACTTACATCCTGTTAAACCTTTCACCAGTCTCAGTCGTTGACCTCTTACAAATTGAAAACATTTAGCTCATTTTGAAATGAAGGGGAAGGGAAGTCTGAGATTGTCGTCATTCAAAACATACGTCGTGCCATTGTATGTTCCCATACAATGGCAAAATTAGTTCTCTGCATTTAACCCATCACACGTGAGACACTCAGGTGGAGCAACGGGCAGCTGGGGAGCACCTGGGGAGCAATTGGGGATTATCGTATTTTTCAGCCTGTAAGTCACATTTTTTTGGCATAATTTGATGCCCTGCAATTTATATGCCAATGCAACATACTTATGGATTTTTTTCCCCCATATTTATAAACCAATTCTTGGCTGAGATATGACAGTTTTCATTCATTCTGACTGAAAATATTGAACACTACCATTTTCAGCCACTAGATGGCACTCGAGTAGTATGGCATGCCGCTGTGTCATGAAATAGGTAAAAAGTGGCTATTAATAACACAATCGGCTTGCCATAGCCTCCCACCTTCATCCAGTTTGTCCAGAGCAACCATCAAATTAGCTTCATTTTGCTGCACTGCCTCGACAACATGCAGCTAATTTGACCATCGAAGTTCATTTATTAAGCAAAAGTTCAACCGAGACACGCCTTTAACTATGTCGAGCAAATAAATAATTGTTTTTAAGTGTTATTCTTATTAAAATCCTCCCGTACACGCTCCCGCGGCCGCCATTTGGCAGCCCATCGATTTTTGGCACAACACCGGCTCACATTTCCGGGTTCGGCCCACATTTCTGGGTTGTCAGCAGTGACACGTAGCACGCAGCACGGTGGCACAACTGGTAGAGCTGCTGCCTCTCAGCGAGAAGGTTGCCGGTTCAAATCCCGGTCCGGGGCCTTTCTGGGTGGAGTTTGCATGTTCTCCCCGTGCATGCGTGGGTTTCCTCCGGGTACTCCGGTTTCCTCCCACAGACCAAAAAACATGCTTGTTAGGCTGATTGGTGACTCTAAATTGACCCTAGGTGTGAGTGTGAGAGTGGATGGTTGTTTGGTGTGAGTGAGACAGGTCCCTCTTGTAAATGAGTCCCCGTGACTCAACGAGGCTAGCCTGTATAAATAAAGGTTGAATGAAAAATGCGACGTATACAGCGAAGTGATGTATTTACCGTAAAAATCGGCGTATAACACGCTCCTGTGTATAACCCGCTTTGTCCAATTATTGTAAATAAATTGGAAAAATCCATAAATAACACGCTTTGCTCTATAAGACGCATCTATATGCGTCAGCGCCTCATTTGCCCTGCTGAAAATGGCGGCCATAGAAGCGAGCCAGCACGGAGGACTTTACAAGATTAACACGGTAAAAACAATTATTTCTTTGCTGAGAAAAATACATTTCTTAGCTGACATTATAGCACTTCCTGAGCTTAACCATTCCTTAATCAATTCACGAAATGGTCAAATCTGCTGAATTTAAATTGTTTCGGTTTGACTTCTTCCAAACAGGCTCGTGCGCTACGAAAATAAATTATAAATAAATCGAATTTTATCTCAAATGTCTTATACAGGTCAACAGTTATAATTACACTCTGAAAGCCTAAAAAATATCTGTCGAATGGTTTAAGAGCTGTTTATCTAAACAGTAGGTATCTGTTCACGTTAGCTAAATGCTAACAACAGCTAAAAGAGCGATTTTTTTTAGCTCTAAACATCTTCTTCAGCTAACAGTTTGTAAATGACCACCAAATAATTACGCTCTGTAAGTTTCAAGAAAATCTGCGGTGTGGTTTATGACTTATCTTGCTAAAAAAAACAGCTAACAGTGCTTAGCTCCAGAGCAGGAGGCCGGGCAGCGACAGAGTCAGTCCGACCAGAGGAGGCTTTTTTCGGACACATAAGCTAGAAACGGTCTGGAAGTGTCTCCCTAGCGGACAAAAGTGGTACTGCACCATTTTTTGCCCAAAATGAAAAACGGCGATATCAGAGCCAAAAATGGGTCTAAAAATATGGGGAAAAATCCATAAATAACATGCTTCGGCGTATAACACACATGACATTCAAATGAGTAAAAAAACTGCGTGTTATACGCCGATTTTTACGGTATGCATTTTTCCACTTTAGTAGACATATTTAGACTGATGCGACGTTTACGGTGGAAAATACGGTAGTTGTCTTACTCAGAGACATCACGACATGTGGGAATAACTGGGAGGCAAGCCACAACTTTCTTGTCCCCAGTTGGTTGCCCTACCCATCTATACCCCCTAAAACATGAACCATTCAGCGAAGAGACCCCCAAATCGTTCAATCACTATATTGCTACATCAGACAAGAATGAGTCCCCATTGCCCTCCAAAGACTCTGGCAATGGGCCCCCCAGTTCCTAGATGTTTACAGAGTGGATGCTTTGTATTGTAAACTTGTCCCAACTTGTTGCCATAAGATACAATGTAACCCTTTTCCCTATAGATGTAGTTTCTTAACATTTGATATTTACTATTGGTATGTTTGATACAATACATGATACATTATATATGATTATATATGATACATGATATATGATACATGATACAGTTGACATGTTCCACTGTGAATACTGTATATGGGAAATAAGGTTGTAGCTTACAATTAACATTTTAGAGCTGCTTGTTAACCCTCTGGGGAGCATTTAACAGTGGAGTCTTCCACATGATCAGTTCCAAAGCTCCATGACACGTTATTATTATTATTTTTTAATTCATTTCATTTCCATTAAAAACACAAATACAATTTCAAAAAGTGTAAAAACAAAAAACAAACATAAAATGAAAGGAAGCAGAAGAAGAAAATTTCTTATCATATCTGCTCCCTCTTAAACAAAATCAATTCAAACTATCAATTCAAACAATAATCATTCATATATAATACAGCAAAATACACAACTCATCAACATTTCCCGTTTAACAAAATATACACTAATCAGTTATATATATCTTTCCAACAAAATAGTTTTTATATTTTTCTTAAATATAAACATTGACTTCACCGTTTTTACATCATCCTCCAAACCATTCCATGTTGAAGCTGCTGACTGACAGTCCTCAAAGTTTCACACAGGAGACCCCCTCAGTGGAAATAACCCACATTTCACTCTATTTTAGGCCAAATGTCAGATATAAGGTCCCTCTTAAACATATGGGTCCTTCACTCAACGTGTATCAAATGCAGAAGGCTTCCCTGGAAAGCTGAAGTGTACAATTGATTCATTTGGACGTGGAGCGGCGAGGCGGTTTTAAAGTCAGGTTACCCCTGCGTCTTCTGCAGGATTACACGAGAATCCCAGTGGTTTTAAACAGTCACACTCTGCCACTCAAAGCCAGACATTTTTGTGCGGAGCATTTATTAAAGGAGCTTGGGAGTCTGCAGTGACAAGTGAAGCGTTTTGTAAGAATGGAATAAGGGAGGGAAAGAAAACTGAACTCAGCAACAAGGGCTTTCCTTTTTTAAAACTTTGAGTCTTGAGGCTTTCATTTCCTTTGCCGCTCAGTTTAGAAAGAGTCACAACCATAACCGAGGGACGCAGTGGCCCTGAAGACAGTAAGGAAGCATAAAGTTTGTGGTAGATATAGAGAAGTGTTTACCTATGAAATGAAAGATTGGATCATCTGCATTCCATTTTTAGTGTTGGTAAAGAACGAGTTTAATCATTTGTTTTCTCACCTTAAGAAGAAAGTGAAAGATTCCATCAATTAAATGTTTGTTTAAGATTATTTACTCGCTCAAAGGCAAAGGTGGCACGATACAGGTGTACGTCAGGGGGTGTTCCTATGTCTAAACTGTTAGTACAACATCGCATGAAGCACTGGACAGATCTAAATGAAAAGTAATAGAAAGTAATCATTGGATCTATTTCATCCATGATCATCTTCTTATTCTGAAGTCGGATCACGGGGGCCACATCTTGAGCAGGGAGGTCCAGACATCTCTCTCCACAGCCTCTTCCAGCTCTTCTGGGAGGACTCAAGTTGTTCCCAGGACAACCAAGAGACATGGTCTCTCCAGCATGTCCTGGGTCTCCTCCCAGTCAGACATGCATGAAGCACCTCCTTAGGGAGGCACCCAGGGAGCATCCTTACCAGATGCCTGAACCACCTCACCTGTCTCCTCAGGATGTGGAGGAGCAGTTCTACTGAGTCTCTCCTGATAACTGAACTTCTCAGCCTGTCTCTAAGAGAGAGTCCAGCTGCCCTGCAGAGGAAACTCATGTCAACCTCCTGTATCAGCGATCCCATTCTTCCGGTCACTATCCAGAGTTTGTGACCATGTGAGGATAGGAACATAAACTGACTGGTAAACAGAACTTTGCCTTACAGCTCAGCTCCGTCTTCACCACAATGGACCGGCACAGTGGCCGTAATACTGCAGACACTGCATCAATCCGTCTGTCAATCTCATGCTCCATTCTTCCCTCACTCATGAACAAACCCCAGAGATACTTAAACTGCTCCACTTGAGGCAGAATCTCACGCTCAGCCTGAAGAGAGCAGTCCTTGTACGATCATTGGATGTACAGTAGTCCCTCACTACTTCACGGTTCAACGTTTGCGGACTCGCTCTTTCACGGTTTTCAAAGTAAGATTGGACACAACACACAACTGGCTGATTGATGGATGAACTGCAAGATCGGCATGCATTTTTAAATTTAGGATGGTGTAGTGGCAGGGCTTCCGACTTGGGACCCGAAGGACGCGGGTTCGCG
Source organism: Garcialebias charrua (assembly GCA_038048925.1). Classification (NCBI taxonomy): domain Eukaryota; kingdom Metazoa; phylum Chordata; class Actinopteri; order Cyprinodontiformes; family Rivulidae; genus Garcialebias; species Garcialebias charrua. Next base: position 36,906 of record JBBPBX010015886.1, read on the forward strand.
CCCCGGCCACTACACACCTTGGGGTGTCTATGAGTGCACACCTAATTCTCCAGCTCCCCGAGCGCTTTCTATGGCTGCTCACTGCACCACCTGGTGGTGGTTGGGTTAAATGCAGAGACAAATTTCGTCTGTGTATGGGAAACATACACAGATGACAGAAAAGGACATTATTATTATTATTAAATAATTTAGCACCTGCTGCACCTGTGTGCAGCCCACAGGTGCAGGGAGAAACTCACTCCTGCAGCATGTCAAGCTCTGCTCTGCAGTGGAGAAGTGGGCGTGGCCAAGAGCGATGGCAAGTGGCAGAGAGCGGAGATCAGGACATGCTGTTCTCTTTTAGAGCGGTTAGAAACATTGTTTAGAATATTGCAAGAATGTGGGAAGGGTTTAAAACACCTTTATATCTATCTATCTCTATCTCTATCTTTATATATCTATATCTCTATATCTATACTACTTACTACTTTTACTTGTACTGATTCTACTTCACGATTTTTCCCTTATCACCAGTGGACTGAGAATGGAAACTCCCGCCATAAACGAGGGACTACTGTAACTATATGCATCTATAACAGAACAACTTATGGACTTAAATCAATTCAACATAGCTGCCACAGCTAATTAACCTTTGAAAACACAAAAAAGTCTCTAACTCAGTCAACTGAATGATTTTGAGCTAAAGTTTGTTGTGGTAGTAGCTGAGAGTCATGCCCAAGACATCCTCTGAGATCTAACAGATCAAAAAAGAAATAACTATATTGCATGAGATTGTGTTTGTTGAACATTATTTAAAATTGTAAATATTGTTACTTGAGTAGACAGAGGGTAATATAAATGCTAATCTCTGAAAACGCCTGTCTTGTTCACCAAGCTCTAACACTTTTCTAATTATACTTAAAAAAAAAAGTTTATTGCCAAAATCTACAGAAAATCAGTTTCATTACTGACTTTGTTTTTTGCCCATAAGGATATTTTAAATCTAATGTGCTTTCTTCTGCTGTGGTGGACAGACTTTTCAGGGACAGGTCAGGACGCTGCCTCTGCTCTTTAGGTTTTCTTTTTTTCTTTCTTTTTTTTTTCCATTTATAGATGGCCTCCCTTCACACCTTATAGCCATCCTCTCACTCCAATATATATATATATATATACATCCCTGCATCCATTTGTGTGTGGTTGTGAGCATGCATAAGTGAATAAGGTTTTCTTAGTGAAAACACAGAGTCTGCCATGAAGGAGTTGTGGCAGCAGAAGGACAGAGACACAACAATCGAGTTTTAGGGCAGGCTGCTGAACAATAAGACGGCAAAGCTGCAAAAACTGCTGCGAGGAGCAGATTCAGGTTGGTCACCGGGGGAACATCTCCCAAAGCCTCATACTGTTTACACATAACTGTTTTATACATTGTCCCAGTGAAAATATTGATCACAGTCACTATAAAACAGTGGAGTAATTGACGACGGTTGGAGGAGGGTAAAAAGTGATATTTCAGTGAAGCGGTCCTTGGTGTACGCTGGACTGTGGACGTGGGCAACAAATGGCTCAGAAGTGGCTCTTGTAAAATCTTTATGTGGTCCCCAGTGTCCTTCAGTGAAAAGAAAACACGTGTAAAACAAGTTGATTAAAACTTTGATCAATAAAACTTAAGGAAGTCTAAAATAGCTTGAACCAAAACAATTCAAACATTTGGATTAAGATAGGCTGAAACATTTTTAAGGTGTGTTTCCAGAACAAGACTGAACCTTAAATATTCCTAAAAGCAAACATGCACACATTTGTTTAAATATTGAATCAAATATGTTGCTACAAAGACAAACAGTATTTCTTAAAGAGTCTGATGTGGCGCTTTGATTTAGCTAAATAACTCGACCTGGTTTTCTGGGGTGGGGGGTGGGGGGGTTGCTCATGCATTCCATCCATCCATCCATCCATCCATCCATCCATCCATCCATCCATCTTCTTTTACCTGCTTCTTCCATTTTGGGTCACGGGGGTCGCCGGTGCCCATGTCCAGCAATCACTGTGCGAGGGGCGGGGGACACCCTGGACAGGTCTCCAGTCCAACACAGGGACACATGGAGACAAATGAGACAAACAATCATTCACTCTCTCTCTCTCGGGATAATTTAGAGTCACCATCAGTCTAACATGCATGTTTCTGGTCTGTGGGAGGAAACTGGAGTACCTGGAGAAAACCCATGCAGCACGGAGAGAACATGCAAACTCCGCCCAGAAACACCCCCGGACCTGGCTCATGCACACTAAAATATAAAAAATACAATAAGTTTAAATTTCTTTTTTTTTTTAAATAGCTGAATTAATTATGTTGATAAATTTTAATCAAGATATCAGAAGCACTATAAGCACTTCACTAAGTTATACTGTCCACCATCTTTCATCCCAGAGTTTCAAACTAAGATCATCTAATGTTGAGAAGTTGTTTTGGTCAAACCTTGTGAACGATGTCCCAGGCAATAAACTGGGATCTCAAAAGATCTGTTAAAGTTGAGAGTATGTGTTGACAAAGACTCTCCGCTTCTTCAACACCAATCCTTTGCTTTATATTCATAATTTTTTTTAAATTTATTGTCATTATTTCATTGACTAAAACTGCTGTGGCAGCTGCAGAGTTAGGCTGAGTCCAAACAATAATCAGTATAGATGTCCATATGTCATATGGACATATATAGATGAGTATAGATGTCCATATGTCACATGACATATGGACATCTATACCCATCTATATATGTCCATATGACATATGGACATATATAGATGGGTATAGATGGACACCCAATGATCACTTTCTGAGTTGTATTAAAGTTCATGAAATTTTAAAAATGGACAGACACACAGAGCCATGGGCACAAACATTATTGTCCACCTTCGCCTTTCATAAGTGGACAATGTATTCTCATCCATGTAGTGGACCTAACCGTGGTCGACTGAGATGCAGGATTACACTTTCATCTCTTTGAAAAAAAAAAAATAAATAAATAAAATAAATGTCACATTTTTGTCATCTGTGTATGTTTCCCATACAAGACGAAATTTGTCTCTGCATTTAACCCAACCACCACCAGGTGGTGCAGTGGGCAGCCATAGAAAGCGCCCGGGGAGCTGGGGAATTAGGTGTGCACTCAAGGACACCCCAAGGTGTGCAGCGGCCGGGGTTCGAACCTGGGTCTTTAGGGTCTCAAGTCTGCTGCCCTTGCCTCTACACCATCTTGGCCCCAGTGATACCTTTTTGCTGATCCTCTCAGTTAAACAGCCATTTAACACAATTTTGTGATGAGTTCCACTGCCTGCAACACTGCCTCCTGATTGGCCGCTGATTTCCACCAGCTGGCGGCCATCCTTCTGATGAGGACCTTCCACTATTTAAGGCTGCAGTCTAGTGTAACTCATCGCTGAAGCATTGATTCCTGTTTACGGTATTTATGCTTTCAGCCAGTGTTGTGTTTCAGTACGAGAGAAACTCACCTCCTTTCTTGTGCCTACAGTCATCCTGTCTCCTCGACTCCTGTTTGGTTCGGAGTTCCCGTGGTCCAGGTTCCAGTCCTCCGTGCCTTGCCTTCCAGCCACACGCCCATCAAACCTGTACCGACTATTCCCCTGGATTCTGTCTCTGGTGATCTCTGGTGGATCTCACCCACGCTCAGCACCTCATCTGTAAGGAAACACAAAACAATCACTATACGAACGCTGCAAGTGGACTCCACTGATCCAACCCTCTCTTCCCCAGGATCTCCAAGAGATGAACCACTGTATATATTGCACTGTATATAAATAAACATCACTATTCCTGCTAACTGTATCTTGTCCTTTCTGGTCTCGTACAACTCTGGGTTCCCCGAGTCGTGACAGAAATGCTTCAGCCAGACAACGCCCAGAACGAGACCAGAAACCAACAGACTGCCTCCTCATCCGAGATGGACCGCATCAATCAACTCGAAGGAATGCTACGTCGGGTTCTTACACAACAACAGGAGGTTCAGGACAATATGAGAGAACTGGGAGGTATGGTGTTTTCTCTTAACCAAAAACTCTCACCTTCCCCAGCTTCTAAAACTCCTCCAGTGTCCAAGACGGAACCTAAGGACTCTGCCACGAACCAACAGGTAATTACCAAACCATCAGAATATTTTTCTGGCGACCCTAGCCTGTGTGGAGGGTTTTTGTTGCAAATTAAACTCGCCTTCAAGGGAGCACCACAGTTATATTCAAACAACATCGCCAAGATAACATATTTCACCAACCAGCTGAAAGGTGACGCACTTCGTTGGGTTGATTCTTTCCTACAATTCCACGACTTGGATCACGTTTCATTTGATACATTGTTAGGAGAGTTTCGCCGAATTTTTGACCGTCCCTTGCAGATGCCCAACGCCGTAAAGCGACTCCTGGGGCTACGTCAGGGCCGACGACCAGTGGCTGAATACGCCCTCGAGTTTCGCATCATCGCAGCACAAACCGGGTGGCCCGACACAGCACTGCAAGGTACTTTCCTAAATTCTCTTTCTGACCCTTTGAAGGACCAAATTGCCACGAGAGACGAACCAGAGGGATTTGACGAGCTGATCGAGCTGGCTGTCTCGATAGACGAGCGCTTCCGGGAACGAAGAAGAGAGCGGGACTACACTTCCCACAACCGCTTCACTTCCGGGTTCACGACACCAGGTGAGCCCCGCGCCTACAAAAGTCCGTCAGCGAACTACAAAAACCAAGAGGCACCCGCTGCTGGTCCGTCCCCTAAACCTCCAGTAGAGAGGTATTCTGTCCTGCCTGAATCTGAACCAATGCAGATCGGACGAACTCGTTTAACCCCTGAGGAGAGACAAAGACGAATCAATTCCAAGCTTTGTATGTATTGTGGAAAGCCTGGCCATTTCATTGCTAGTTGTCCATTTAGGGGAAACGAGAATGCCCACCAGTAAGGAGGACTGTACTGGTGGGCACTTCAGCATTCTGTTCTGCACATCGTTTTATGCTCCCTACCATCATCCAAATAAATCAGGATCGTCATTCTGTGTCTGCTCTTCTTGACTCTGGTGCAGAACAAAATTTAATAAGTTTGGATCTAGTCAGAAACTTTTCACTGCCCACTCTTGAAATTCCTTCAATTTCTATCACTGGAGTTACTGGTGAGACCTTAGCCCGTATCTGCAGTAAGACTGTTAAACTGCACCTGATAACATCAGGAAATCATCATGAGATGACGGATTTTTTTGTATTCGAGTCTCCCCGCACCCAATTGATCTTGGGTTATCCGTGGCTTCAGGAACATAACCCACACATAAATTGGAAATGGAGAAGAATTGAAGGATGGAGCGATAATTGTTTAAAACACTGTCTACGCTCTGCCATCACCACTCAATCTCCTCCTGAAAGTACACCTAAAGAGGCTACTGACATTTCCATGGTTCCCCCTGTTTACCACGACCTGGCCCCGGTGTTTGACAAACAGCGGGCTCTTTCTCTTCCTCCTCACCGACCTTACGATTGTGCAATTGACCTCCTTCCTGGGTCACCCTTGCCTGCCAGTCGATTGTACAATCTGTCGGGTCCTGAACGGGAGTCAATGAGAAAATATATTGAAGAGTCCTTAGCTTCAGGCATTATTTGCCCCTCCACTTCTCCTGTGGGGGCGGGATTCTTTTTCGTCTCCAAGAAAGACGGTGCTCTTCGTCCCTGCATCGATTATCGGGGCCTTAATAGTATCACAGTTAAAAATAAATATCCACTCCCCCTCATTGACTCCATCCATGAACAACTACAATCTGCCACTATCTTTACGAAACTAGACCTCAGGAATGCATACCATCTGGTTCGTATAAGGGAGGGAGACGAATGGAAGACCGCTTTTAAGACCCCGCTTGGACATTTCGAGTATCTAGTCATGCCATTTGGGTTAACCAACGCCCCTGCTGTCTTTCAAGCCCTGGTGAATGACGTGCTCCGGGACTTCATTGGCGATTTTGTTTTTGTGTACTTAGATGACATTCTCATCTATTCCAGGGATTTAAAGGAGCACGTTCAGAGGGTCAGGACTGTGTTACAGAGACTACATGAGAACCAACTGTTTGTTAAAGGGGAAAAGTGTGAGTTCCACGTCACCTCTGTATCTTTCCTGGGCTTCATATTTGAAGGGGGTTGTTACAGAACTGACCCAGCTAAGATTGAGGCTGTGGTAAACTGGCCAGTTCCTGACTCCAGGAAACAGCTCCAGCGTTTCCTTGGGTTTGCCAACTTTTATAGAAGGTTCATAAAAGACTACAGCCGAATTGCTTCTCCTCTCTCCCAACTAACATCCACTAACATAGTTTTCAAGTGGAACCCTGAGGCCAATGCCGCATTTAACAAGCTCAAATCATTGTTTTCCTCAGCACCAGTTTTGTGTCACCCAGATCCCAAGCGCCAATTCATCCTGGAAGTGGATGCCTCGGACTCAGGAGTTGGAGCTGTACTCTCCCAAAGGTCTCCAACGGACAATAAGGTACACCCATGTGCGTTTTTTTCTAAACGTTTATCCCCTGCTGAAAAGAACTATGATGTGGGAAATCGGGAGCTACTGGCCGTCAAGTTGGCATTAGAAGAGTGGCGTCACTGGTTGGAAGGCACGGTAGCCCCTTTTCTAATATGGACCGATCACAAGAATCTCACGTACCTCAGGGATGCGAAGCGGTTAACTCCCAGACAAGCACGTTGGTCTTTGTTTTTTAACCGTTTCAACTACATCTTAACTTACAGACCCGGTTCAAAGAACATCAAACCTGACGCACTCTCCCGGCAGTTCACCTCCCCAGACAGCACAGAGACAGAAGAGAGCATCATTTCCCCCGCCTGTGTGGTGGGAGCCCTCACATGGGACATTGAGAATGAGGTACGTGAGGCACAGAAAGATGAACCTGACCCTGGCACTGGACCCCCCAGAAACCTCTTCGTTCCCTCTAGTATGAGGGCCAAGGTATTAAACTGGATACACACCCATAAGTTTTCCTGTCATCCTGGTGCTTCTCGTATGATCTCTCTTACCAAGGCTCATTTCTGGTGGCCCAAACTCACCGACGATGTGAAGGAATTTGTAGCAGCCTGTCCCACTTGTGCTCGCAATAAGACTGGTAATCGACCACCGGCCGGCCTGCTACAACCCCTACCAACTCCTAGTCGTCCTTGGTCTCACATTTCGGTGGACTTTGTCACGGGTCTGCCCCCCAGTGAAGGTAACACCGCCATTCTGACAATTGTTGACAGGTTCTCTAAGGCGGCTCATTTTGTTCCCCTGCCTAAGCTCCCTTCTGCACTTGAGACCGCCCAGTTAATGGTCCAGCACGTTTTCCGACTCCATGGGATTCCCTCAGATGTGGTCTCGGACCGTGGTCCCCAATTTGTCTCCCAGGTCTGGCAAGCTTTCTGTAGGACGTTGGGGGCATCCTCTAGCCTCACTTCAGGCCACCACCCGCAATCCAATGGTCAAGCTGAGCGCTGTAATCAAGACCTCGAGGCTACTCTTCGTTGTGTCGTCGAGAGGGATCCCTCAGCCTGGAGCCAGCACCTGGTGTGGGTAGAGTATGCCCACAACACTCATAAATCGTCTGCCACAGGGATGTCCCCTTTTGAAGCCTCACTAGGTTATGCCCCACCGCTTTTTCCCAGCCAGGAGACCGACATCTCTGTCCCCTCTGTGCAACATCATTTTCGTCGATGTCGTCGTGTCTGGCGACAGGTTAAGGCGGCTCTGACCCGGACGGCGGCCCAAAACAAACTGTTTGCCGATCGTCACCGTGCGCCGGCTCCTGTCTACCAGGTGGGTCAGGAGGTGTGGCTCTCCACCAGGGATATCAACCTCAAGGACACACCTAGGAAGTTGGCGCCCCGGTTCATCGGTCCTTTTCCTGTTACCAAGGTCGTCAATCCTTCTGCTGTGCGTCTGCAACTTCCTCGCTCCATGAGAGTCCATCCTACCTTCCACGTCTCTCAGGTCAAGCCTGTTTCTACGAGTCCCCTGTGCCCCCCTGCTGACCTCCCTCCGCCTGCCCGGTTGGTTGACAACCACCCTGCCTTCAGCGTGAGGACTATTCTGGACGTGCGACGTCGGGGTCGTGGGTTCCAGTATCTTGTCGACTGGGAGGGTTATGGACCTGAGGAACGGTCGTGGATCCCTCGGTCCTTCATCTTGGACCCCAGCCTCATCACGACGTTCTTCAGGGATCACCCCGAGAAGCGCCTCGGGCCGCCTGGAGGCGGTTCTTGAGGGGGGGGTACTGTGATGAGTTCCACTGCCTGCAACACTGCCTCCTGATTGGCCGCTGATTTCCACCAGCTGGCGGCCATCCTTCTGATGAGGACCTTCCACTATTTAAGGCTGCAGTCTAGTGTGACTCATCGCTGAAGCATTGATTCCTGTTTACGGTATTTATGCTTTCAGCCAGTGTTGTGTTTCAGTACGAGAGAAACTCACCTCCTTTCTTGTGCCTACAGTCATCCTGTCTCCTCGACTCCTGTTTGGTTCGGAGTTCCCGTGGTCCAGGTTCCAGTCCTCCGTGCCTTGCCTTCCAGCCACACGCCCATCAAACCTGTACCGACTATTCCCCTGGATTCTGTCTCTGGTGATCTCTGGTGGATCTCACCCACGCTCAGCACCTCATCTGTAAGGAAACACAAAACAATCACTATACGAACGCTGCAAGTGGACTCCACTGATCCAACCCTCTCTTCCCCAGGATCTCCAAGAGATGAACCACTGTATATATTGCACTGTATATAAATAAACATCACTATTCCTGCTAACTGTATCTTGTCCTTTCTGGTCTCGTACAACTCTGGGTTCCCAGAGTCGTGACAAATTTATTCCATTTAGTTGGAGTCTAAGAACATAGTCTCTCACAAAGACACTATTTAATAATAATAATAATAATAATAATGAATTCCATTTATAATGCACTTTTCATTAATAAAAATCTCAAAGTGCTATTTCTACTCTTTCAATTGTGTTCTAATACAAATGTAATCTAAAGTATCACCTGTGTTATTCATATGAGCAGTTGTACTTTACAATATGTTTTATGATCACATGTGCTGGTTTATTCTGACGATGGTGCTCAAAACTGTGTGAAAGGTGAAGGCCCGTGTCAGAGTGGCTGGTAGTTTTGTTTAGAAATGAACAGACTGCTGAATCAAGTCGTAGACAAAAGTTGCCGCTCGGTCTCCTTTCTCCTCTAAACAATTCTCTCTGTTTTTCTAAACAGACTCTCTGTTAACCTTGACTTTCTAAGTCTCACTTTTCACTCCTCCTCCTGGTCCACGAACCAATCAGGAAACTGAGTTTCTGATCTCAGCACTTTTGTAAAAAGTGTTTACTTCCGTGATGTTTCCTATTGGATGTTTCACCATCCATCATTCATGGTCACAGAGTGTTATGGTAATCCTGAAAAGAAATAGAATCTGTGAATTACTATTCAACCTGAATAAGTAATTAATTAATGTAAAGGGTGTCAGTTTAACACTGACTCATTTTTTCAAGGTGAGAAGAGCTGACTGATACGTTGAATTTCATAACTTGTCCTAATTTATTTTATTTTATTATCGACAAAACCAAATTAGATGGATGTAAGATACTGTATATGAGTTGGTGTTAAATCTTACATCCATCTAATTTGGTTTTGTCAATAAAAAAATAAAATAAATTAGGACAAGTTATGAAATTCAACGTATCAGTCAGCTCTTCTCACCTTGAAAGAATAAGACTGAACCATCAGAATCAGGAAACGATAGTTTTTACTTCTGTCCATGTCTCTGCAAGCAGACCAACTCTTGCGAATGGCTTCCCCTGGCAGCTTCATTGTGTTTATCTCTCCTTGGTGTCAGTTCCATCAGCGGCGCGGTCGGTGAGGCTATGGATCCACTTCATTACAATCCATCATTTATGACAAGTGTACACAGTAATCTTTTTTAAACAGCAGGGAAGGACGCTGATGATGCATGGCAGGAGAAGCTGCAGAGTATTAGGAGTGTGTATATTGATCATCAATTTTTTGTTGTTTTAACCACAAAAAAAGATCTTTCCCTGAGAGTGTTGAAGTCTTTAAACTATGAAGTTATGCATCACCTTCATTTAGAATCGTTGCAAACAGCCACAGCCTGAACTGAATCGTTGTGTTGAAAACATTGCTAATAAGGCAGTTTTAGGCATTAATTCTGTTTGTGCAAGCTCAAAGGACTGTAGGTTACAGAACGACAATCGGGCAAATCTTTACATAAGTTTTGTTAAACACAGATAAACAGAACAGAGGCTGCAGATGCATTGTTTTAACACAAATATACATTTAACGCAAAAAAAAAAAAAAAAAACACATATTAAATGAGCTCATCTTGAGGTGCAGGTTAGTGATTTATTGGGCAGCACGGTGGCACAACTGGTAGAGCTGCTGCCTCTCAGCGAGAAGGTTGCCGGTTCAAATCCCGGTCCGGGGCCTTTCTGGGTGGAGTTTGCATGTTCTCCCCGTGCATGCGTGGGTTTCCTCCGGGTACTCCGGTTTCCTCCCACAGACCAAAAAACATGCTTGTTAGGCTGATTGGTGACTCTAAATTGACCCTAGGTGTGAGTGTGAGAGTGGATGGTTGTTTGGTGTGAGTGAGACAGGTCCCTCTTGTAAATGAGTCCCCGTGACTCAACGAGGCTAGCCTGTATAAATAAAGGTTGAATGAATGAATGAATGAATGAATTGTACATGTGACAATATTTAGCTCCTTGATTCAATCAGTAATAAGTGCTAGAACAAAGACAATTTGATAATAGTCCAGTCTCACTGAAACAGTCATTTTTGCATTATGTATGTGCATGTGCGGCGTGTGCGCTAGCTGACAGCTCTTACAAACGGCTTAATCAACGTCTGCCACCAAAAGGCCATAGGTGATAGTTATTTGTTTGCATGTGTCTGTCAGACAACTGACCTTAGAAGATACAAAAATAGCTATAACTCAGTCTGTTGATCAGATATTTATCATGATTTACACAGTTTTCACCCCGAGTACACAAACTTACTGCCAGAGAGACGACCATGAAAAGGTAAGTGAGCTTCATTTGAAGTTATGAAAGAAAACTGGAACTCAGGAACAAATTTGTCTTAGTTGTAGGAGAGGAGGTGGCAGGATTCCAACGGGTGGTGGAGCAGATGAGATGAATGTTGGTTTGTAGGACCGTGACAAGTCGGAAACTCAAAAGACCCAGTTAGAGGACGAGGCGCTGCGTTAAATGGTTCCAGGTTGTAGATCTCACCAGAAGGTAAGTTTGGTGATGCTCGAGGAAACAAGACTTCCAGTGTCCTGATGCACACTCAGTAATCCAGGTAGAACAATTTTACAAGGTTAAAAGCCCCCACATACTCGGGCGTACTTCACTTGGTGGAGGTCTGCGCGGACTCGAGGCAGACTCAACGCAGACGTCTGCTGGCCATGCCCGCACAAAGATACATTTTTATGACCGCGTACTCTGTGTCACACAATAAATTCTTGCCTGGCGAGAAACGGTGTTCACATCGAGCTGTTTTGAATGTGACATCATCCGCTCTCAGACAACGGTTGAGAAACAATTGAGCATCTGAAGAATCTTGTGCATGAAAATGGAGTCAAATTGTGAAGAGGAGCTAAGAAAACAGAAATCTAGATGATAATCAATGAGAGAATATAAGGACTTTGAGAGAGCAAGAAATTCGTGGGAGGAAATAACTCAGACCCTGGGTAAGGACGAGGCACTTTGTCGAGTTAATGGACGTACTGCAGGGACAGATTTGTTAAGGCAAGAAAGAAGATGAGAGGAAAAAGTGGGGGTGGGGCAAAGGGACGTGTCCCACCTATTTTTTATATGCTGCCTCGGCTGGACATCTTTATAAAATGACAGGAGATGGTATCGGCCAAAAGCAGAATCGACAGATCAAACTTTTTAGAGAT